>JAKSZP010006381.1:0-10095 GCA_022478985.1 Massospora cicadina | reverse complement strand
GTGTGGTTCAGTTAATTGGAACATATTGTGGAAGAACTTTTCGCTGTTCTGGGGGTGAAGGGAGTCATGTTGTGCATAGTCTTGACTCTGAGGATGAATACTACGGGTTCACTAGTGAGCTACCCATGTCCTTTGCTGTAATTCTGCCCAAAGAGGCCACCACTTCTCACAATACCATGGCGGAAACAAGTTCTGTCCCACGAATTATTATACTCCCCATATGGGGGTACGTTTTCTAGGCTGAAGCTCAATTCACTCCCAGAAACTTCAGCCTGGAATGAGAATAAAGTGTGCGCTTAATATTGTTCCATTTAATTGGGGGAGGCAATGTGAATGGCTTTTTAAGTGGCTCAAATTTACTTTCAAAGGAGCTTTGGACCACCATAAGGCGAAGCTGCTAATCTCCACCTTATATGTTGAGAGTACTGATCAGGTCACCTGTTCCCTGGCGGACAGCTCCATGACATATAAGGAGGTCAAAGATATGGTGCTACACTTGTCAAATGGGGTAGAAAATATAGCGCGATGAAAAGCAGACTTCTTTAAAATCAGGTTTAAATGGAATAAAAGCCTTTTGGCATTCACTGAATGCTTCATTTTAAAGCGCATGTGTTGGTAGGAGTGGGAACATTATTGAAGGCATATGTCAGTATTGATACAGCTGCATCTGTAAACCACTACGGTTGTTCTACAACGTGATAGTTCCAGTTTCTCAGGGGGGATATACTTTATTTTGGATTGTCAACTATCTGCGGCAATTAGCTGCACTATTTAGCCCTCAACGCAGACTGGAAGCCATCAGTGATTGTCACTGAAACTTCATCAGTGGGTGGCCAGCAGTGACTGACTTAAAATCCCCATATAATCCTTTGCCAAACTATAGTTTTTTAACCAACCTGCAATTGATCTATGATCATTCAGCCCTTCCACGGCCAATCTCTAATGCTTTTCTTCACCCCTAGCAAGCTTACAACCCTCGTCCCAGTTTTAATGACATTCAGAAAGGGAAACCATTTTAGATAAATTGTTTTAAATGCGGCAGGCAAGGGTAAAACGTGGTGAGCTGCTCTGCCAAGCAGAACATCCATGAAGTTCTCCGAATTTGGATGAGCAGGGAAAAGAACAAGTTGAGTAGAGCTAGGACCCTCTATGACCATTCTCTTTCAATTCAATATACGATATTTGAAGCCTATATGAATTTTTAATTTAAAACAAAAGAACAGCCACTTGAATGAGCCAAACTTACCAATAGCAATGCAGTTGACGCCTACTGCCCCAGTGTGTGGTGGTGGTGCGCCACCCTCTGGCATTTTTTGGCCACCGCCAAAGCATTCCCAGGCTGGATCTGCTAGCCCCCCTAATGCTACTGGGCTTTATGTCCCCCTTGGTACTTGGCCACCACCATGCAACCACCCAGTTGGTGCTCTGGAGCCTGTTAGTGCTCCCCCAGAGTAATTTGCATTTTGGCCTTCAGGTCAAATATGGGAATCTCATCCCATATGCGAGCATGGCCATCTCAATGATGGCCATGGCGGTTTTTATACCCGCCAGTTTTATTGATTTCTAACCCTTTAAGGGATATTTTAACCTCAGCTTCTGCTATGAAGCTGATTCAATGGCAGCAGCAAAGCTGCCATTTATTTTTAAAAAAAATTTACTTCCCATGGTTTGCACCCAGCTCCTGGATGAGGCCACCTTGATGGTCCAGTTACCAGTTGCCTTCCCATCTCTCCAATGAGTGCCTCCGCCATGAAATCACAAAGGGTTTGGCTATCTATGGCGAAAACCCTGTGCTACAGTTTGTGGTGCCCAATGGGGTGGATTATTTGATAGGGCGAGCCTTTGAAACTATCTTCCTTTCCATCGCAATATTCATCTCACAATTCCCCTTGATATGGCGATCAGATTTGCCCCAGATCACCCCTTTTGGGCATGGGTTGAGAATGGCACGCAATTTGCCCCTTGTGCTTTGAATTTGGATCATTTAAAGTGCAAGTGCACCGCAGTTTCCACCTCTGCCGCTTCTGCTGCCCCTCCTTCTGGCATTAGCTCAGCTGCAGCCATGCCCAAATTCTTCAAATGGGGCATGATCCTCCAGCCTCCAAACTCAAGGAATTCTGGTTCTGCTTTGAAAGCAGCAGCCAATCAAAAGTTCAACAATTTAGAAATTTAAATAATCTGACCAAGATACAGAATCCTGAGTTGATGGCTGAAACAGGTTTTGGCTGAGCTGCAGTGGTTAATGTTTGCAGTCAATCAGGTTCCAACACTGCACCAATTCCTGTGGCTGGGCCAGCGCTGGATGAGCTTAATTCATTTGAGTGTCTCAATTGGATTGATGAAAGTGACTGGTCATTTAATGTCAAGCCATATTTTGCTTTGGAGAAGTTTTTTATTAATCCTCCCAATTTGCACCCCCACCTTTTTCGCTCTAAAAATAGCTTCCCAAATTATAAAAATATAAATAAAATGGCAGTGGAAGCTGCAGTTTCCCTGCAAACACCCTCCTCTGTCAGCATCTCCATGGGGTGATGGAACCCCTAGCTGAGGATATTCCTATCCCAAATTTCCCCTCCAATTTTGATGAAAATGCAAAATATGAAATAAAGGAGCTCGCTTTTGGTGTGATCCGCACTTGCATTGACACTTAAAATTCTTCTCTTTAACCCTAATTATCCTCAAACCCACCAGCACATCAAGTCTTTCACTTGTGTGCCAGCTCTCATCATTTTCACTGAGATCAACTTGCTCAATACGTTTTTACAATGAACATCTCTGGCCTCATAAACGAAGAATACCCACAACTATACCTCCTTATGTCCCATATTGCTGATGCTCCCACCCCTATGCTGTCCACCATGGTCCAACAGCTAAAGCGGGCGCCAGACAAAAGTTTCCCCAAAGCTTCCTCGCAGGCTGAAATGTCTTCCTAGGCTGATAACTTAGGGGCTATATTGGGAATTTTTTATTTACAATAACCGCACATTTGGCTCAATTGCAAATAAAGATATCTGGCGCCTCCCCTTTTGGGTTGGGCACCACTAGTGCTAAAAAAAGAGATGGGACCCTCTACTTCCACTGCATTAAATTTATTTGTCCCGCCTGACCATAATGCGCTTCTCTAAAATGGCTTTCACAACCCCAATGATGTATTTCTCTAATGACAAACCACTGATGATATAAACGTGTTAACTCACTCCCAAGCCAAGGAGGTTATCTTGGAAGAGATCTGTCAAGGGATCTAAAAACCTTATTCCTGATATAACCTTGACCATAACTTGTCAGACAAACCTCAACCCTCCTCTGATGTGGCCTTGTTGGAGGGCATGAACGTCATCATCCCTGTGGAGTTGACCTTGAAGGAGTACCCCAAGTAGAGGCCAGTATTATGCACTTTTTGATAAGAATTCTTTGGATGTTCATGTAACAAAAAATTGTGGTTCTTCTTTTCTGAGTGTACTTATTGTGACATTTTTGTGGAAAAAATGTAAAATAATTGTGATCATCAACACTGGCGTCCCAGTCAATATAGTGTCAACAAAGCTGGTAGCTAAGCTGCCATTGAAACCTGACGTGGAGCATTGGATGGTATATGGGATTAGGGGGGCGGAAAGTACCATTTTGGAGTGAGCTTAAAGTGCACTGCCTCTTTAAATTTGTGTGAATCTCTGTCTCCAAGCTAGGAAATGTATTGCTGAACCATAATTATGACATGTTAATTGGCGCCACTTTCATGTGCCATTTTGGTGCCATGGTTGACATGGTGGAGGAAACCTTTGAGATCCTGGGTTAGAGGATCCCTGTCTACTCAAAGTCAAATGGTTTATTAAAAATCCGCCCAAGATGGTCAAAACAACATTTGCATAATATGCCGGCGTAATTCCTATCCACTACTGGCAGTTGAAGCGGCGGACTAGGGTTTTTCCTAATAAAATGTAATAGTACAGTACTAAGGGATACTGCTACAATCAATGGGTGCTTTAATGTTACCATTCGGTCACCAAGTTATTATAGAATGTGGAGCTGGAAGCAAAAATACCAAAAGAGTTGTATGGGAAGGTCCTTAGACTTTATCACCAATCACGCCTTGAACCTCATGTAGCTCTAGGCATACAGTGTCTGGTCCTAGGGAAAGCAGACTGCTTCAGCCAACCTGCAGAAGGAGAATCTTATGGTCTAGAGGCATTATGTGATGGCTTATATATACCTGACTCCTGTTAATAAATCCTCTATCTTCATATGTTTTGGCTTATTAAAGAACTTAGGCTTCCCACTCAAATTTAGCTGGCGTAATGGCAGTGGTTCCGCGTGAAATTTTGATGGGGCTATCAGAGGAGCAACAAGATTGGGCAACGGCACTGTTTGAGAAATATTGGGAGCTCTTCATGTCCTATGACCATGATTTGGGGTGCGCCATTGCGTTGTACATTGAGTGGACACATGGGATAACCCTCCTATTCAGTCTCAGCCAATCCGCCATTTTAGGGCTGCGGAATTGGCAATTTTTGACAAAATAGGGAGGATGTTAGAGCATGGTATGCTTGAGCCATCAAAAGGTCCTTGGGCTTCACCTGTATTAATTGTAAAAAAGAAGCATGGCTCTATCTGGGTAGTGATCAACTATTGGAAACTCAACAGCGTCACTAAAAAGGATTAGTATCTGCTACCCAGAATCGATGGCGACCTTAGATTTCTGGGCAATGATCGCTATTTTTCAGCTATGGAATTGATCTCAGGTTACTGGCAGATCGAGTTGCCCATAACGTAATGAAAAAAGTGTGCTATGATCACCTCAAACGGGTTACCCAATCCACTTGTAAGTCGCAAGGCTTATGTAAAGCCCTGGATACATTCCAAAGGGCCATGGACACTTATCTGGGTCTCAAGCTGCCGTACATCCTTGTCTACCTTTATGGCATAAAGTTTTTCCACGTCATTTTCAGAGCATCTAGAGCACTTGGAAGAAGTATTATGCCAGCTTGTGGAGGCTAACCTTAAAATCAAGCCTCATAGATGTAATTTTTTCAAAGAGAAACTATAATACCTTGGGGTTCGTGGTAAAATTCAGAGGACTTTGACTACAACTGAATAGGTGGAAGCCATCAAGAAGATGGCCTGACCTCATATGAAATTGGATATTCAAGTCTTTTGTGCATGGTTGAATACTACTACCATTTTGTTTCCAATTTCAGCTGTATTAGGCCTCACCTTTATAAGCTTTTGAAGAAGGACGCCACTTATAAGTGGATGGAATGATGTCAGAGTAATTTAGATGCTCTTTGAATGGAACATATCAGCGCTCTGGTGCTGTAGTATCCAAACTTTGGAAAAAATAAATCATTCAGTTGACACTTTCCTTTCCACTAGGGAGTAGTCTTGTCACAGCAGGATGATGTTGGGGTGGAGCATCCCATTGCTTATTGCAGCATAATTTCAAACTGTCACAACGTATTTATATTATGACTGAACAAGAATGCCTAGTAGTAATTTACGCCTTCAAATAGTTTTGGGTATATCTATATGGAGTAAAGTTTAAGGTTGTGACCAATCACGCTTTGTTACACTGGTTAAAAAACCTTCAGGAGCCAGAGGGGCGCCTCACATGGTGGACTCTCAAGCTTCAAGCAATTGATTTTGGTATATTCCACTGGCTAAGTGTGATAAACCAGAACGCTGAATGTCTATCACGCTTACCAACTGTTGCTATCATGGTGGATATGACTGATATAATGTATAAGAAAATAATCAGCAGCCAATATGTCAACAAGTCACCTCATATCATTCAGGTGCTGTAAGGGATGAGGATGGATACATTCTTGAGGGACTATGAGCTATATAAAAAGTTTAGTTGGGTCACGGTGAGCTTTCAGAAGCCCTCAACCTGACTGGGTTATATCTTGGATGCACACAAGATGGTAGGACACAGAGGACTATGAAAAAAGTTGGAATTCCTAATGCTATGATATCACTGGAAAAATATGCAATTTGATGTGCTCGAAATAATCACTTTTGTCATCAATACCAAGTAAAGAAGCCCTTCAACAAGTATACTATTTATTGTATGGTTAAGCCCCATTTTGCTTGACATATGGTATACATTGATGTTTTGGGGCCTGTTAACTTTTGGCAGTTATGGTTGATTCCGCTGAGCTAGTTGCACAGGTGAAAACTCACTGAGCAACGGAGGAGCAATATAACAATCGCTGATCCTTGAAAATTAATAACAATCAAGTGCTTAAAATAAGGCGCTACTATCCCAAAGATACCAATTTATCTAATATTAATTTAATGGCTACTAGCCATTTTATTTTTCACTCTATTTTCTCTTTCCAAAAGACCCCCTTTCTCATTCTCACTCTCAACTCTTAGTCCTTGATACTCTAATCATTTCTGACCCTTCCGCTTAGTGATTCTCTATTTTCTACAATTTAAGGTGTTTTGTTCTATCATTTAGGCTTCAGTGGAATTACCTCAATTCCACAAACTATGAATACTTTGATTGATTCGCCTTGCATCAACATAATTTACCACTCAATCTCAAGACTCACTTCAAATCCTAAATTACAATCCACTGTTTATATGGCTTATCGTCCAGTCATAATAATTTCTTGACATTACCCCCCTTGACTAGAATATAAGCTCCTTTTTCTTGTATGCTTGGAGAAACTTTGCATGAACTCAGTTGATAATCTGACCATCCTTGGGTTCCTTAATGGTGCAGGCATTAATAACAGTCTTCTTGATATCTTCAAACGGTCCAGTCTAGATGTTAGCAAGCTTGTTCTTCATTCCAAATCCATGTTGGTCATGGATCAAGACATGATCTCCTTCAGCGCACTGTGGGAATCCGTAACATCTACTTTGGTTCACCACCTGATCACAAATCTTCTTAGCTAAGCTGGTATAGTAAAACTCCATTTGTAATTTTATCAGTGTGTCCGTTAAGTTGGTCAGACAAGGCTGCGGTTCTACTCCGCCAGTATCCTTCACACAGGAGTAAAGCAAAGCAGGCAAAGCCGGATTTCTACCATAGAGCAATCAGAAAAGGACTCTTGCCCGTTGATGCGTGGTAGCTGATATTATAGGCAAAGATGGCATTGGAAAGGAGGGTACTTTACTCAGAGGGCCAATCCTTTACCAGCTTGCAAAGAATATTCACTAATGTTCCATTGACACGTTCCAACATTCCATTAGATTCAGGGTGACAGGGTGTAGTCAAGGCCCTGCTGATTGACATCAGTTCGTTCAACTTGGGCAGTATATGCGACATGAAATTGGTTCTGTTGTCTGTGAGGATAAATTGTGGACAGCCATGTCGCTGTATGACACACTCCATGGTAAACTTGGTGGTGGTGACAGCCCCTAAATAATTGGTCTCTCTGGATTCCACCCATCTTTTCAAGTGATTGATTGCTACTAGTATATATTTAAAGCAGTTGGCATCAGTCAATAGAGGCCCCACCACATCAAGAGAAACAGTATGCCATGAGAAACAAGGCTTAACCAGATGATAGGTGGTCTTTTTGTGGAAAGGTTTCTCCACTTGGCATTGATGACAACAAGCTACCATCTCAAGCACATTGTAGTGCGTGCTCACCCAATAGTAACAGGGCCACAAGAATCCAGCGTTTTCTGCAACCCTCTATGACCTACCGCCATATGTGCATCCAAGATAATTGCTGTCCTGGCGGAAGATTTTAAGAAGCCAGCGTCAATTAACTAATACGCTTCTATAATTCCCCTCTGTGCAAGAAGATATCCCATCTAAGCCTGTCTATCACTTTGATCACCTGTGGCAGCTCATCGTGATATTTGCCCACAACCATCTTCTCATATATGGTGTCAGCCAAATCCGCTGTAATGGTAACAGTTGATAATTGTGAGATACGGTACACATTCTGATGCTTTGCCCCTGGCTGGTGTACGATCTCAAAGTCATATGATTTGAGCTTCAAGGCCCATCACGTGAGATTCCCTTCTGATTTATGAAGATTCTGCAACCAACGCAAGGAGGCATGATTGGTTACCACTTTGAATTTTACCCCTTGGAGGTTTGCCTGGACCTTTTTGTAAGCATATATCACCACCAAGCATTCCCGCTCAGTCACAGTGTAATTAATTCATGACAATTCAAACTTCGCTGCAAAATACAATGGGGTGCTCCACACCTTCTTATTTTTTTTGGGATAGCACAGTCTTATGGCTGAAATGGAAGCATCCGTTTGTAAAATAAATTCCCTAATGAAATTAGGGTATTGCAAAACAGGCGCACTAGCTAACGCAGTCTGCAGGACATCAAAGTATTCTAACATTGTTCTATCCAGTCAAAGGAGGCATTTTCTTTAATAACTCAAAGAGCGGTGCTACAATACAACTTAAGTTGGGAATGAAACGCTAGTAGTAACCAATCATCCCCAAAATCACCTGGATATCTCGCTTGTTGCCCAGCTGAGTCATCTTACATATAGCTTTCACCTTTGCCAGCTATAGTTTAAGCCATTTTAAGTCCATCACGAATCCAAGGTATTAAAATTGCTACTTGAAAAGAAAACTGGCATTTCTGGGCTTGATCTTGATGTTAGTAGCAGCAAGTCAGCGGAACACTTGTCTAAGTGGTCAAGATTCTCTGTGTACATCCACAAGAACGCGTTGATATCATTGAGGTAGACTAGAATGCAGTATAGCTTCAGGTCACCCAAGGTCGTATCCATAGCATGCTAGAACGTAGCCAGGGCTTTGCACAACCCTTGAGGCATACGCATGGGTTGGAACAACCCCTTCAAGGTGATTATAGCGCATTTCTCATGTTCCGCCACTGTCAACTCAATATGAAAAACCCTAATATTAAGTTCATGGCAGAGAACTAGTTAGCGCCTCCTAACTGATCTAAAGCGTCATCAATACATGGGAGAGGATAGGAATTCTTCTTAGTGATGCTATTAAGCTTCCAGTAGTCAATGACCACTTGATTTGTGCCATCTTTTTTCTTAACGATGAGCACTGGTGATGTCCACGTAGTCTTGGACAGCTCTAACATCCCATGCTTAATCAATTTGCTTACCTCATCAGAGACTACTTCCTCCGCTACCTTGGACCGCCGGATGGACCATGACCAAATGGGAGGGTGGTCTTCATGTCTACTTGATGCACCACCACGCATGCATCCCAAATCATAGTTATTGGAAGCAAAGATATCTCAGTATTTTTTCAAACAGGGCCATTGCCTTATCTTTTTGTTCGTCTGACAGCCCAGTTAGGATTCACGTGGAACCACAGTCATTATGTCAAATGAGGTTTTTACAGGCAGGCCAAGTTCCTCCCAAGACCCAAAATCGTGAATATGGTGGACTTTATCAATAAGAGCTAAGTGTAAATAAGCCACCACTTTGTGCCTCTGAATCATCATTGCCTCCTTATGTGATTCGCTCGCAATACCTTCACTTCCCATGTCTTGGTAGCAGTAGCCTCAGAGCCACATGGGATTTGAGCCGCAATTGCTGGTAGGTCCCCACAATTTCCACATATAGCCCTTCAGGGACGTCTATATTAAGTTCAATCCCTATTATGACATGATGCTCAGAAGGTATGCTCAAAGTGCTCGCCGCCCATAGCTGAATACCAATGTACTCATAAATCTGGCTAGGAAGGGCTCTGGTCCTCCGCTTCATCCACCAATATTGAACAAAATTTACCCCATTGCTATGCACTAGATTGATCTTACTGGAGTAGATTAGGTCCTTAGAGACTCTTCTAGAGGTAAAGTAAATTGGGAATTGTTGTACCAAGGTACTAAGGGTTTCTTCAACCATATTGACTACAGCCCTAAATTGCTGCATGAAGGCAGCACTTATTGACATGTCATAGTTATTAGGAAAAACCAAATCTGGATTGGATGCATCAACTGACCTAAACCACAAAGGCAACGTGCTGTATGCACCCTCCAAAACAGTGTTCTGTGCCCTCACAGTCCCATATACTACTCAATGTTCCACATCATGTCTCAACAGAAGCTTAGCCACTAGCTTGGTGGATATTATTTTGACTAGAGCGCCATTATTTATAATTAGCCTGGATTTTTGTATTCTGAACAAAAAT
>JAKSZP010006380.1:0-10150 GCA_022478985.1 Massospora cicadina | reverse complement strand
ACCCTGCAACTCTGATGAAATACCTTGCAACACATCCAACTGCCACTGGACCACACAACACCAACCGGTACTTCAAACGCATCCTGTACAACCTAAGACAAGGGGATTGGAGCTTCTCCTGTTCACAGCATTCTGAAGACATTCACCCTCAAACTGGTTACATGCAACTCCACAGGGGACAAAAGGTTTCCAACGCGCCTACCCCACTACCACCCTTTCCTCTTTCCCAGATTGACTACCTAGACCACCAAGATGTCCCATATAACTTGTGCACCCAAAAGCAGGTGTGCGACCTCGTCACCTGCCCCCTCTTATCCCCACAAGTGTGCTCCACAGTGTGGCGCTACATGCGCCATACATTTAGAACAGCTGACCGCACTTTCTCAATATTCAAGACATGCGCCATCTGCGGCGGACCCAACACACTAGCACACCACCCTGGAGAGTGCCCGCCATCCATGCATATCTGGGCCAACGTGATGCATCTGTTTTAACAATCACCTACAGCTGAATTCTGACTATCCCGCGATATCCTGGCACTCAATATGGCCTTGCCTATCCCCCATACGCTAAGGGCTCTAATTGTGAGTATTGTGATATGGTCCATTCACACAATTACCCTTGACGCTTTCAATGGTAACCCTCACAACTTCAACCAAGCCATCATCAGGTTCCACAGCCATTTGGCTGACCACTTCCAAGCCTGGCTGTTCAGATCAATCAAACACAAATGGAAGAAATGGATGGGCAACTAAATTCCAATATGGTTCCTTTGTTATGACATTGAAAACCTCACAGTCTTCATAGGAGGTACACCCTACTAGCCCCCAGGCTGCCATGTCACTCAAGGTCTAGTCATCCACCACCCATGGCTCCTAGCCACACACAAGTGTGCCAAGTCATATCTTTTAAGTTCCTTTGTTTTGCGCTCTCTTCCTTCTTCTGTTTTCCATTTTCCTCTTCCCTACATATCGGATGTGTCTGTCCCCTGGTCATCTTCCTCAAATAAATAAAAAATGGTAAGTAAAAATAATATAAAAATATAAAGCTATTGCTCTGTCAGACACTACTTTTTTATATATATAAATATCAGACTACTACCACCAACTTTCCCCTTTTTTTTCCTACTAAAAGAGCTCCCCTTTCCATTCTATTGATCAGCTCTTAATCATCAGTACCCTCATTTGGCTTTGACCCTTCTTCTTAGTTAATCTCTTAAACACTAAATTTAAGGGGTTTTGCTTCATCATTAAGGCTCCAGCGGAATTTACCCTATTTGCTAAAACATTATTGACCCAATTGATTTGCTTCAAGTTGACATAATCTGCCACCTAAAAATTAAGGCTTACCTTGACTAAAAAATATGATCCACAAAACATGGATTATCGTCCAGTCATACCAATTTCTCAACAGTTTTAGTATTATTATAGTATAGGGGAACCAAAGTCCTTATTTTCAGAGATAATCAGGCTAACTTTTAAAGATGGTCATAAAATTTTTTTAAATAATTTTACAATAAATTGAAAATTTGGATATTAATAGTAAAAGTTTGCTTTTAATATTCTATAGTTTTACTCTAATTAATTTGGAAAATCCATATAATTTTCAGGTCAATAATTTAGTTGTTAATCAAGTACTCAGAGCTGACATACCAATATGGCCAAATTCTGAGTGTCAGGACATAGGGATGAAATCAACCATTTAAGAAAAGTTCATGGCAACCAAATATTGGCAAAAGTGTTTTTTAGTACTAGTGGAGCCCAACCTAAAAGGGGATATTCACACATCTTTATTTGTAATGTTCCAAACAAAGGGATTAAAGTTTAAGAAAATCCAAAATGATATCTTGGCTAGTAGCTTTTTTTCTGATATTGGCACCATTTAAAGCGTGCACTGGACAACATTTTCCCTAAACCCTCTTCCCTATCTGATATGGCCTCCTAGGATGATAGCCAAGGCTTCACAATGGATTTTTTAAGCTGATAATCCCTTTGTTTGGACATTGAAAATAAAGACTCATCAATGTCCCCCTTTTTAGGCTGGGTCCCATTAGTACTAAAAAAGATACCTTGGATAATAGCTTAGGAAGCCAAATCAGATGGGGAAGAGGGATGGAGCATCATCAGCATGAGGTAGAAGGAGATATAGGTGCAGGTTGTCTGCATCAAGGAGGCAGAAGTGTGCATCATCTTGATGTACTTAACCAGTTGGTGCTCACAAATATAGTAGTACTGGCACACAAGTAAAGGACTTGGTGTTAATGGGATTGGGTATAGTAGCATAAGGAGTTTTATTTTAATTTAGAACTAAATAACAATTGAGAGTAAAGCTCCTTAATTGTTGAATATCATTGAAATTTGCTGTATAATATTAGAAACCTAAAATTCAAAAAAACAGTAATCCAGTTTATTTTTTGGGAGTGATATTAAGAAATCAGGGACTAAAGCTTTAAAATTGCCAAGTGCTTCTAAGACATGATCTATAGATGATTTGCTCTTAAGGTTTTCTGTATTATCTTACTACCTTTTTTTTATTAGTGATATTTAATTGTTTAGATGGTTTTGGACCCCTACAGTGGTGGTAGTTGATTCTTTGAATTAGGTTTAACCCCTGAAATTAGAGGCAATCAAATTTACAGATCAGGAAAATTCCTGACAATTTTTTTCTAGATTTTGGTTTTTAGAATTTAAAGGGCTGTAAATATTTACTAGGTACCCAATTCACCAAGTACCCTGGGCAACCTCAACTATCAAATGTTTATTTTCCCTTTTATAAACAATATTATAAGGTCTCAACAAATTTTAACCCAATTTTTTGTCTCTTCCAACTGGTCTGGTGATAGTAAAAAAGGATTAACTAACCTGGGTGAAAAGTATTTAGGAGGACATGTTAACATTAAACTGAATTGTCTCTCTAGAGGTTGTAACTTAAAAAATTTTTGAAGCCAGAGCGTGAAGCCAAATATTTTCATCAGTGATAGCTTTAATAGTAATTTATGGGGCTTCAGGGGAAGGCATGTTCTAAAAAAATGTACTTTGGAGGGCAATTGGTGAAACCTTCCATATAAATCTTGGGAGTGGGAAAATTGATAATCTGATAGTAACTAATTTTGTAGGGTAGAATTGCACTAGTATTGTGGCCAATGTAGAAAGTTGATCAAGGCCATTTCCAAAGAGTTGAGCTTAATGTAGCATAAACACACTCTAACATCCCATTAGTTGTAGGATGATAAAGGGATAGTAAACACTTTAGTGGACCCATTATTTTGGTTAATTCATGAACCTACAATGAACAAAAGTTCTATCCATCTTCTGGAGGATTGTGTTAGGACACCCATGCTGGGCGATGATATGGTTTTATAAAAATGAGACAGTAGATTTTGCTAAAGCTGAAGAAAGAGATATGACTTCAATCCAATTTAGTGAGAAGATCAACAGACAGTATGAGAAATTGATGGCCATTGGATGCTCAAGGTAGATGGCCCATGACATTGATACTAACCATATGAAAAGGTTCAGAGGCAGGAACCACTTGATGTTGGGGGCAAGGAGCAGGGCCAGATTGACTTTTGTATACTAAAAAAGACTCTAGGACATTATATATGGAGGAAAGCATCCCTTCCTAGTAGCACTGGGTTTTAAGCCATTGAAAGTTTTTCCAAAATCCTCCATGGCTAACTTGCAGATGTCCTTCTAAGATTTTGTACATTTGTTTAGAGGGATAAGTATGGTGGCCATTAGTTGATACTAGTATATAGAGGTTGCATACTAGGTCTGAATGTTTGCTGGCCTTTTCTCTAACTCTTTTTAAATTGTGAGGAACTTTTATTTCAATAGTTGAGGTTGGCTTAGGAGATCATGAGTCAATCTTCCTCATTAGTAGTTGAAGTTATAATATGTAATCTGGAAAAATAGCACTTTATTAAATTGGCTCTGAGTGATAAGCAATAGAGAATTATAATTTTGGAGCCTAAAACCCATAATACCAACTGTTCATAAGGACCTTTCATTTTCTGAAGCCATTGCAAAGATGCATGATCAGTAATTATAGTGAAATGAGCACCATATAAATAGGGTAAGAAAGGCTGATGGCTATCAAAGCTGACAGGTATTTCTTATTCCATTGCACTGTATTTGCTTTCTGCCTTAGATAAAATTTTGCTGCAATAAGCAATGTATATTTCACTAAATTTCACAATGTTGGGAAAATAGGTACTTAAGTAATACCACTATCCTCAGCAAGAAGCAAAAATGGTTTGTCAAAGTTGGGGTATATAAAAACAGGAGATTGTGTAAGAGCTACATGCAGTAGATTAGAGGACTGTTGCACCTCTTCTTTCCACTGAAAAGCAATTTGCTTCTTTAACATATAAACTAATGGTTCAGATGTATCTTCAAAAAGAGGAATGAATTGGAAATTATATCTGACTACTCCTATAAAGACTTGCACATCTTATAAGGACTTAGGTGGTGACATTTAAGATGGTTGTAACTTTGTCATTTATTAGGGGAAATTCCTTCTAAACTTACCTTATGTCCCGAAAATCCATTTCATTTTGGAAGAAGGAACATTTGGAGGGTTTTAATTTTAGTGAGGTTTGTTGTAGTTTCTGGAAGACCTCCCTAAGGTGAGCTATATGGGCAGTGAAAGTTTGAAAAAAGGTGGTTATGTCATTGAGATATACTAACATATAGGATTGTTAAGTACACTAATATTCTATCTATTGCTCTTTGAAAAGTAGTAGGGGCGCTACATATCCCCTGAAACATCTGTGTAGGTTTAGACAGCCCTTAACTAGAGATAAGGGCACATTTTTCATTATCCTCAAGGGATAGGTTAATCTACCAGCAACTGCTAGAAATATCCGTTGCCAAAATATTTTGATCCCAACATCAATTGTAAAGAGTCATCTATGCAAGGTAGGGTGACTATCCTTTTGAGTGATTTAATTTAATTGTTAATAGTCCATGACAACTCAATGACCTCCATCTTTTTTGCAGATTAATAGCCAAGGGGAAGCCTAAGGGCTTTTAGGTTCCAGTAACTGGCCTCTAATAGTTGTTTTAACTCAAGAACCACTTGAGCCTCTTCTACTTTAGTCTTTTGATAAGCTTGAGCTTTCATGGGGAATTATCATTGGTTCTCACTTATTTATTACTCCAGACATTTTCCCATCATCTCCAGGTCCCTAAGAGCAAATATGTTCATATTTGATTGAAGGGCTTCTATACCTTGGAATTCATCAGGAGTAAGGTTGTCCCCAAAGTTACTTTTGACTAGGGAATTTGTAGTAGATGGGTCAATTCCTAATTCCTGTAGAGTGCAAAACAGTTTCTGTCTATATATGTTTTATGGGACATGGTTTGAAGTAGGTAATAACTTCATGCCGTGGGTCTTAAAGAGCCTGATTGGTAAACTTCCCAATAAAATAGAGAAAGATTTTTCATGGGCAGGGTCTAAGTTTCCAGGGAAGGGCAAAGATTCATTAATAGAAGGATAGAGCTGTCCATATACTTCTTAACATGAGAATAAGGAATGTGTTTAACTTGGGAGTCTACTTTGACTCAAGAACCTTATTAATAAAGGAGATAAGGGACATAGACATGTATTCCATCCTCAGCATCCACTGTGTTGGAAGGCAGCTTAGTTTCAAACCTAGAATTTGATATTCTATTTGACAGATAGAGGTAGGATACTCTATGAGGAAGGAACTCTTTTTGAGGTAGCCTTATTTTTGGAAGTGAGATCAAATACTAGTGATATTTAATATCTCAGAAGAGAAATACTGTTCCTTATGGTTAATTATACAGTTATTAAGATCATTAGTTGATTTACAATGAGCATTTAATAGATAGTACTCTCTAAGGTGATAGCAGAAACAGTAATCAAAAGCTTCCTAAATCTTAGAGGCAAGGAAGAGTATGCTCTAATAGCTTTAATGGGCTGAGCTTTCGCTGTTTCTTATTCAGCCTCATAGATTTAGTCAGGATCCATTTTATTTTTAATAAGTTGAGAGGATATTAAGTTAACTAGGGATCCAGTCAATTATAGACAAAATTTTAGCTTTATGGACTACTACTTATAACCATACAATAGAGTATCCAAAATTGGGAATTAACAGCTAGAAGACATTTAGTAGATACTTGCAACGAGGCCAGCTGAGGTTTTTGTCTAGTTAAAGCTTGAGGTTTCAACTTTTTAAAAGATTTTTAATAACAACTGGATTTTGCTTGCAGAGCTGACAGTAAGAATTTGTTTTGGTAATTTACCAATGCAAGAATAAGAAAGCTTAAGGTCTTTATTTCCTCAAATAGAAGGGGTTACATTGACTTTAGCTGAGGCAGCTAATACAAAGCAGGCAGAAGTACTGGGAATAGAACTGGTAATTTGGGCACTTGGGTTTTATCAGTAGAGGGAGCCTCTTTCCCTGAAGCTGACTCATCTTTTGCTTCGTTATTCTAAGGGCGCCAGTAGCAGATACCCACAGTGTGGTTAGTGCACTTGCAAAAAATGCTGTACTAGCCTGGAACAGGAGATTTGGGAGGTGATGTTACTAACTTGGGGTCAATGTTCAGGAGTAGAATGAGTTGGCACAACAGTCTTAAAAATATTAGGAGGAATTTCCATAAGTGCTTCCTTAACATGCAATAGTGATGTAAGGATGGAATTCACCGCCTTGAGGTATAACTAGATATTGGGCATAGCTTGAACACCAATAAGGCAGCTGTAATGGCATCATCCAAGGTGAGTGAATTTGTGCAGCACAGTTTGGGTATTGTGATAGAACCTTTGGGTAAAATTTTTGATAGATTCTCCTAAATGGTTTATATCCATGAATGTCTATTTTTAGATTACAGAGTTAGATCACTCCCAAAATTCCTGAGTAGAGCAGGCTTAGCATCATTCAGATGCAACAGTTTTATAAATAGAGAACCGTGATATTCTGAGCCACTCAGCTGAGGCAGTTATTTAGTGTTTGAGTCATTGGTAGTTGGTAGCCATCTCTATTATACTCTTATAGCGGTACAAAAAGTAGAAAACCCTTCCTTCCCCTAGGACATATATGTTACCAAAAGAGGGCTTGAATGAGTTGCCCAGAGGAGTTGGTGGGTTGATAGCACAAATGGACACAAGGTACACCTTTAGCTAGAGAGGATGAAGTATCTCAGGATATTCTTTTTGGATGAAGAGCATCTACTTGGTTATGTAAATAGTTCATATGGTTAATTATAGGTAGTTGTTTATGTGTGGCATAAAGGGTTATTTTAGTGGCATAGAGATGGGCCAGCTGTTTTACATCAGTTTTTTGAACTAGCAGCTGTGTCCTGAAGCTCAAGCTGGTGCTGTTTGGTGGTGAATATGTGCTGCTCCAACCCCCTTGTTGAGGAGGGTAGTGCAGCCAAAGCTTTTATCAACCATGATAGATGCCTAGGGAGACTTCAGCATGTAAAGGCACCCCATCTTGAGTGAGTTCACCTCCTTGAGCTACGCGTCCTAGCTGAATATCAAGTATTGTATTTAGTTTAGTAACAAATTAAGTATGTCCTCCAATATCTCTAAACTATTACAAGCCCATGAGGCCCAGGTTGACATGGAATTTCAAGGCGACCAGATGCTTCAGGGGTTCCAGGTATCTTGGAAGTATGCTTAATAGAACTACTATTGCGGCTTGATTGGGAGGAATTCCCATTTAGAACCAAGAAGGGGTGCAATCAAGCAGCCGTCCATCTCATCACCCTGGGTAAACTACTCATGTGGTGGATAAGAGGTGGGTAATGGCGCACACCTTAAAGATCGTACCTCTTCCTCCTCTGTTCACCACCCATGAATTAGCACAGAAAATTTTGGAGGCGCGTCAGAAGGTTGTGGTGGTCAGAAGCCTTTGCCAGTGGAAGGTTTGTAACAATTGTCCCTAAGAGGTTTTTTCCACCAGTTCAAGTTCCACCAGAAAATAAATAGGTAACTGCAAATTTAAATTGATCAAGTTGAACCCAAGCTCAAGAATTCTCATTACCATTACCCTCATTGCTATTACAAACAAGCCCTTTCCCAACAGGTAAAGGCGCGGTATACCTTTTCCCTACTCAATGGAGCCGCTATATGTGGCATGGCTGTGGGTACAACCTGATGTCCACCAGAGGAGCCATCATCATTGTGCCAGGCATGATTGTAGTAGAATCAAGAGTTTCTCTAGTAAATTGATACCAATCTGACCGTGCAGGTTAGAATAAAATTAAAGTTGGTAACTATTTAGGGTGTTGATCCGCCAGGACCAAATTGCAAAGATATTCATGACAGTAGTGCACTTGGTCCCAGTTTCCCATTTAGAGAGCATATATGGCAGCGGTCTCTAACAGGTACCAGTGTTGCTCCATTTTTTCCTTTCCAATTTTTAGATTAAATATACATCCTTAAAAACAAATTTACTTGTGAGTTTAAAAAGTCCGCCAGAAATTTAGAAACTATGGTTTAAAATTTAGATATTTCTGGCTTGCGCTCATGATTGCTTTCTTTCTTTTACATCTCACAATATGGATGGTTGTACCAGAGGTATTCTGGCTAGTGTTTTGGGCGTTAACTTATCCTGAGTACCGACGCAGTCTTATTACTATCAGCACACTCCATGACATAATGGAGCAACCCAAATTCTTATCCTTCTCCACCCTACTTTATGGGTGGGGCGCTGCGTTGGTTTTTTTTTATAAATGGAAGGTAAAACCTTTGGATAGGGTAGTGGTTGTCAAAGAGATGGCCCATTCTTTGGATCACAGTTTTTACGCTGTGGTTAAAGAATATCTCATGACACAAAAAACGGTGAATTTTATCCCTGTATCAAGCTTAAAAACGCTCAGGTGTGAGATCTTCCCCTGTTTTGTACAGTTTGGATGGCCTGTAAGTGTGGGGATGTTTTTTGTTCTGGTTTCCAATGATATTTTCCCCCATTCCACCAGTTTAGGTTATGAGGATAGTATTCTCACCATTGCCTTAAAACGTTCCTGGAGAGCCTATGCATGTGAATCCACTGATGCCATTGTCATCCGCTGTATCACAGCCAGAAGTTGAAGTTGTTCATGTGGCCAGAACCACACTTTTCTTCTGGAGGATGGCCCAGCGGATGGACTTGGTGAGTACCCCTCCCCCATTAATGTCTTGAAACGTTGCCAATAAATAAGATTCTGCCTACATTTTTGCATGTTAATATTCAGTTGTGATCCCATGTGGTATTCGTTGAGGCTCTCTTTGGTACAGGAGTGTCTGGGAATTTTATTAGATTTCATGTCAATCAGGAATTGGACTGAGATATTGATTTGGGGTCCTTGGTATTAGTGCATTATCAGCATC
This sequence comes from Massospora cicadina, assembly GCA_022478985.1. Lineage (NCBI taxonomy): Eukaryota > Fungi > Entomophthoromycota > Entomophthoromycetes > Entomophthorales > Entomophthoraceae > Massospora > Massospora cicadina. Next base: position 808 of record JAKSZP010006380.1, on the reverse strand, counting down.
AATGACTTGCTATGTGGTGAGACAGCCTGTGCCATTCTTAGTGCATAACTTTAGCTTTTGTGATCAGTTCACTGCAGTGCTGATTTGTTATTTCCCCGTTATCCTTGGGGTGGAAGGTGGCTGCATCAATAGGCTAGTATGAACTGGGAGCCCAATCTTTTGTTTTTCACAAATCCTCGCGCATGTGGACAATTTTCACTTATCAATACTTTTTACCTGCTGGGACGGTGGGGTTGATTGTTTCGACTACTCCCCATGGCGTTACCAGAGCATTCACCTTCCATATTGGGCCAGTACAAGGACTTTTTTGATATTGAGAAGGACAACCATCTTTCCTCCCACTCCAAGTATGATACGGTCTTTTGCTTGATACTAGATGCAATCAATGTTAACTTTCCTCTGCACCCTTATATAGAGCAAGAAGATAAGGTTTTGAAGGTGTGGTTAGATAATATGCTAGAAAAAGGGTGGGTGTCAAGAAACCTATCCTATCGCTTCTCCCATAGTTTTTGCTCAGAAGGATGATCTATTTTGTGTACCTGAATAAACTATGGGCATCTAAATAGCATTACCATTCGTGATCCTGATTCACTCCCCCTAAGCTGATGATTAGCCAGGTGATTGAAAAGTCCCAGGTGTTTTTTTAAGCTTAATATTGATAACGCGTTAAACATTATAAAGTGGCGAAAGGCCAAATATGGATTACAGTAGTATATACCATAAGAGGAAAACCAGTTCCTCATGATGTCTTTCAGCTTGAAAAACTTTCTGGACATGTTTCAGAAGATGATCAATGACGTTCTCAGAA
>JAKSZP010006379.1:0-10189 GCA_022478985.1 Massospora cicadina | reverse complement strand
ACGGAAAACGAGAAAAATGGGTAGTTTTAAGATTTGATTTGGATTTGAATTGAGAATGGAATGAAACGGGTGCTTGGGAGTTTCGCGGTTCAATTGGAATTCAAAATGGAACTGGCGCGGAACCATTGAGGATCAGAACTGGCATGGAATCATTGAGTAAAGATTCCGCGATCCTGCTGTAAAGTTTACACCAAACATCATTCAAGTCGGCACCATAAGCTTATATTATATTTTATTTTAGCTTTTAGTCTGTGTATATAGGGAAGGAACTGGGAGCTGGAGGCTCCTCAGTTCTGTTTTCTATCAACTTGGCTAAATATGAAATAAAAGAAAAAATTCATATATTTATAATTTGGGTTTATTTTAAGATATTGCCTAACTGCAGCCATATTTGGCTTAAATCAACAAGAGTTGGACTTTGAGAGTAAGCTTGGGAGGGCTATTGCCTCCCTCTATACCTTGTCTTGGAGTCAAGGCATATTGCTGGGGTTAAGTATACTTGCAACTGTCTTCCAGGGGGTGCTTGTCCAAACTTGTAGCGCGCGCACCAGGAGAGTAGTATCAGGAGTCCTGTCAGCCCTATGGTCTTTAACATGGATCCTGTTGCCTAACTCATTTGTGGCTCATTGGAAGGAGCCAGTGCAATACAGTATTCAAATTGGGCAAGCACAGCAGGACAGACTATCAGCACAAAGAATGTCCCATATGTGCTGAACTGGAAGCAGATATCGCCCACCATAATTATGAATGCACTGTGTTCAAAAAATACTGGTCCATGATGTGACACATCCTATCAGGCGAACAATTGCTGATGGGAATACATCCATTGCAGGATCTTTTCTTCACAAAAACCCAAGAATGGCTCCAATCCAACTATGAGCCTTCATTTACCATTATTGCATATGGGTAATTCTTTGTGCACTCGTTGCCAAGATTTTGAGCAATGAGCGCCCCCACCACAAAGGTTTGGTATTGAAGACCATTTGGATTATTTCTGATCAGCTCTGTCAGATCTCAAAATTTTTGCGCCTAATCCCCAGGTGTAATAAAGCTGCACATTCGGCTTTTCCCACCAGATTGCTAGTCATACATGATGAGACTACTAATTGACTGAGAATCAAATGCCTGTAAGCCAGCCGATGTTAGAACTGTGGCTAGCAATGGCAATCGCCAATCAGCAATGGTCAGAGGTGCTGTAGCTCTAGCGGCCCAAACTCCCAGTCCTTTTTACCCTTGGCCAAATTTCCTGTATTCCGCCCTCCCCTCTTACTTTCCCTTAAAATTTATTTTAAAATAAAGTATGGAGTTTTTTAGAAAAAAACTAGCATAATCATCTCAGCTTTTGGCTCTAAACTTAAATTTTCAAATTGTCAGTAGTTCAAATCTTAGCGCAATCACAAATAATATATGTCCTATGACTGAGGGTATGTTCAAAATCAAGGAAGTATGAGATCATAGCAGGATGAGCTTAAATCATTATAGATGGCTATCATTTTTGCATAATTTGAACTATAAACTCATCTAAATTTGATAAAATGAATTGTTTTAGATAGCAATCAATAAATTTACCATAGATTGACTAATAAAAGCAACCAAATATAATAAAATGAATTACTGTAGATGGCAATAAGTAAATTTAGCATAAATTGACCAAAAAATCATCTAAATTTATTAAAATGAATTATTGTAGATGGTGATCAGTAAAGTTAGCATAATTTGACCAATAAAATCAACTAAATTAAATCAACTGAATCTTAGTACATATGTTTATGAGATACCATATAAATATACACAATATGCTTTTTATAGAGAAATAGTGAGGGTTCAAAAATGATATAATATAGGGATATTTTTAATAAATTGTAAAAAAGATCTAGTTTTAAAGATAAACTATTTTTTGGGAAAAAGAACTGGAGGTAAAGGTTTTTGGGGAAAAAAGGACCTTCATCAAAAAAATGGTAAAAAAGAACACCCTTTAAAAAAGGCACTAGAAAGTATGAATGAATCAAGAAATTGTGCCTCCTTAATAAAACTAATTTTAAAGTTGGTGCCATATTTTAACTAACTTATAATAGGCGTTTATAATATATATACTCAGCACTGTATATTCTAAGTTGCTTATAGCTTACATTTGGACCCAATCCAGACATAAGATATAGTTTCTATTAAGAAAAATCCTATAAGTCAGGTTAAAATATGGCGCTGACTTCAAAAAGGGTTTTATTGAGGAGGCATAATTTCTCAATTATTTCACATTTTTAGTACCTTTTTTAAAGGAGGTTCATTTTTCCCCAAATTTTTTATATGATAATGCCCTATGGCTGGGAGTATGTTCAAAATCCTGGCAAGTATGAAATCATAGCATGATGAGCTCAAATCATTAAAAATGGCTATCACCTTTGCACAATCTGACCAATTAAATCAATTAGATTAATAAATTGTATTTTTGCAGATGGCAATCAAAATTTATTATAGATTGACCAAAAATTAATCATAGATTGACCAATTGAATCAAATAAATTTAATCAAACAAATTTATTGTAGATAGTAATCAGTAATTTCATTCTAGATTGACCAAATAAAATCAACTAGATTTACTAAATTAAACCATAGTATAATTTTTTATGAGATACTATATATAATATATACACAATATTTTTATTTTTATATAAAAATAGTCAGGTTTCAAAAAAAATAAAGATGGTGATTTTAAAAAAAGGGGTAAAAGAGCAACCTTTAAATTCAATGGAAAACTTTTTTGGGAAAACTAAAATGGCTTCATAAAATAAGAAAAACAACTTTCACTTTCCTTCAAATATAATTTTTGGGGTTAAAAGAACCTCTTAAAAAGGTACTAAAAAGGTTCAAATAATCAGGAAATTATGAATACTTAAAAAAAACCTTTTTTAAGTCAGTGTCATATTCTAATCTGAATATAGAATTTTGCTCACAGATACAAATTTGAGCTTATTGTGGTTATCCAGCTAATTTTTGGCCTGCTGGTGTTGATCTCCGCAGGATTCCACAAATGGGTTTTTAATAAAGATAAAAACACAAATAAATGAAAAGCTGGTCTTTATATGTTTTTATTAGGGTTGGTGGGGGGTAAGAAAAATGAACCCTCTCAATATCTTACCGCTTAGTATTTAAATGGTATTGAGGGTCAAAGGTAATTCAAGTAAGTTCAGAATAGCTTAGTATGGTCCAAATTAAAAAATATGTAAATTTAACCTATTGTAGCTCAAAAACTTGCTTCACCTTAGCTGAATGACTGATGCTGAGTTATTTTAGACAAGATGAACCCGTGGGGTAACGATTTATTATATATTTTAAAATCCCCATTAGAGAAAATAATTGCACCTTGGGGGACCCCCACCAAGCCTATAAATGGAGGTGGTCCCCGCTTAGGTGTTTGATTTAAACTAGTCATGGCCCAGGGAGAAACCTCCAATAAACTCCCCTGGTTTCCCCCATAGTCAGGGTGATCCAACTGCCAGACTTCATGATATTTGCCTTTATAGTATTTGTAAAAGAGTTAACCCAATTTGCAGAGGTTACCAAGAATTGAACAGATTCTTTTGGCTGATAATATCACTACTATTAATTAAAACGCTCTTATCACAATTGTGAACTTGTAAATGTCTAACATTTCCCCCTTTTGGCCTATTTTGACCCAAAACTTTCTTTTCTTGAAGCTGGGAGGGCAAATGTCTGATACCATCACCCTCAAGGATGTTGGGTAAGAATATGGCTGTAGGAAGCTGTCATGTACCCAGTTAATGATAATCCCTGTAGCCAAGGATTTGATAGAGTACTCTGCATTTCTCTTGTAGGTGATTATGAAAGGGCCTTCCCAGATTGTCCCAAGCTTACCACTTCTAGGAGTGATATTGTTATTATAACACAGAACCAGGTCAGACATTTGGAATGTAGGTAGGGGGTTCAGAGCTCATTGGCAGTCTGCCTTTCTTTAGTCACCATTTTAGCTAGATTGGTCATACTCTCAGATTGGAGCTGGATGATGCACTAAGCCAAACTTCTCATGGCTTTCTCAAGTTCCTCAGCTCTAGAGGAGAATACATATTTAGCTAAGTGGGCAGGTATTCCATGTTCCCGCCCATACAAGATACAGAATGGGGACATTTTCAAGGTCTGGTGAAACCAATATGTTAGGCCATAAGAGCACTGGGTAGGAATTGATCCCAATGAACTAGATCAGAAGAGGCCATATTTTAAAGAATGGAAAATAAGGTTCCAATTGCTCTCTCCACAGTCCCGTTGGTAGAGAGAATATACAGTTCTGAGAAAAGTTGTTGGGCTCCCATGGAAGTAGCCAGGATTTTGACTACTCTGGAGGTGAAGTTCTTACCATTGTTGCAGAGTAGTACTTGGGGACAGCCAGACGAGCAAAAAAAATTTGATGTAGAAACGTGTCTGTGGCCTTGGCCATTTGGGCAGGGAGAACCACAGCTTCGACCCACTTAGTAAGGTGGCCAATACATACTAAAATAAATTTATTTCCACCAGTAGTCTGTAGGAGGGGACCTACTACATCTAGGCTGATGGTGTGGAACAGTTATTGAGTGGAAGTTGGTTGATATTGGTATCTAGTCTTAAAACTGGATTGCTTCTTACACATGAGGCAGGCATCCAAGAACTTTACAATGGTTTCCATATTTCCTTCCCAATAGTGCCAATCCTTAATCCACTCATAGGTTTTCTTTGCTCCTCAATGCCCTAGGGTGGAGTGAGCTTCTAGGATAGCAGGTACACGTTCTGATGGTCAAAGGTAAGATAGCCACTTTGCCATTACCTGCTTGTATAATTTTACACTCTCCACTTTGGTATTGTGGGAGTGCTGGGCTAACATTTTCTGTACAGGCTCAGCCTCATCCTCACAGTCATTGGGGGTCATTAAGAGGTCATATAACCTCTACGCCTTGCTATTAACCAATTGAAGGACTGGTAGCTGAGTTAACCCATCAACATACCTGTGACAGGTTCCTGCATGGTGTTTAATTTTTATGTTGTAATGCTGGAGCTTTAGAGCCCAGCGAGTTAACTGGCTAGTAGGATCCTTCATTTTCTGTAGCCAATTCAGAGAGGTGTGGTCCATAACCACAGTGAAGGTGGTCACATACAGGAAAGGGCGGTAGTGCTTTACAGCTAACAGAATGGCAAGGCACTCCTTCTCTGTTACACTGTAGTTGCGTTCCATCTTTTACAGCATCTTACTAAAATATAATACAGGATGATCTACACCATTTTCATCCAGTTGAGCTAAGATGGCCCCAACGACAATTAAGAGGCGCCAGTAAACAAGATTAGGGCTTTTCATAATTGGGATGCCTCAGGATAGGACGTTATAGTAGCATATACTTCAGCATCTCAATAGAAGCCTTTTGTTTGGAACTCCAATGAAAAGGGGTATTCTTGGTCAATAGGCGGATAAGAGGCTCGCTGAGCTTGGCAAACTTTGGGATAAACTGGTGGTTGTACCCATCATCCATAGAAATACCTGAATATCCCATAAATTTTTTGGGGGAGGCATTTTTGAGATTGCTTCGACCTTATCTTGTATGGGTTGGATTACCTCTTGAGAAATGGAGTGGCCAAGAAAGTCTAATTTACTTTTTAAGAAGATACACTTTGAGGACCATCTAGTACTAAAAAAAAGATACACTTTGAGGGTTTTAACTTGTTAATTGACTCATGTAAACGTTGGAATACCTTCTTCAGGTGATCAAGATGTTCGGTAAAGGTTTTTGAGAACACCATGATGTCATCAAGATAGATGATGACATAACTTAAATTTAAATTCTGCGAGATGTGATCCATAGCACACTGGAAAGTTGCAGGTGCGTTGCACAGCCCTTGAGGTATTTGGGTGGGTGGGAATAGTTTCTCACTATAAATAAGAGCTCATTTCTCCTAATCTTGGGGAGAAAGGTCCATTTGGCAATAGCAGCTAGCCAAGTCCATTGCGGAGAAGAAGTTATATCTGGATAGTTGTGCTAGGGCATAATTAATTCGAGGGATAGGATAGCTATCCTTTTTCATGAGGTTATTTAATTTGCGGTAGTCCATGATTACCCAATGAACTCCATTCTTCTTTTTAATTAGCAAAAGGGCGGAAGACCAAGGGCTTGTGAAGGAACTAGTAACCCCGCGTCTAGTAACTGCTGGAGCTCCGTCCTCATCTGCTGTTCTTCCACCTTTGACTTGCGGTAAGGTTTGGACCTAATAGGACGGGCATCACCCACATCAATGGAGTGGCTCCAGCCCTTCATGTGGCCATAGTCAGTATCTGACTTCAAGAATATGTCACTATATCCTTCTAGTAGAGTATGGGCTTTTTCCTTTTCATCTGGGGTCAGCTTATTCGAGATATGGACGTTGGGTAAGGTACATATCAGGTTATCCTTGGGCAAGCCCAAATCTGTCATAGAGCCAATGAAGTTGATACGTTCAATGTTCTTCACCAGGATTAATATGCCTCTGCCAATCTCCTGGTGCTTTCTTATAACCATGTCCTTGCCGGTGAGGTTTCAAAGCATAATAATAATAGGCCTCTAGTAGGCTGGTCTAATACCCCAGGCAATACCTGAGGCCCCAAGGGGCTAATGCCCTTAAGATATACAAGGTGCAATAAACAGTGGTGTGGGAGTTGGAGCGTAATTTTTGTGTCAACCACTTGTTTACCAGACATAATCATGACTTTATCTAACGCATAGAAAGGGATTCTATCCCTAGCATCTACCAAATCAGGCAATTTTCTTTGTGCTGCGCCTAGAGATGGAATAATGAAAAGTCATAGCTGAAATTAGTATTTAACTAGGCAAGAGTATTAATCCTTGCTGGGATCTTCATTGGATAAGACTAAAGGAACTTCTTAGTTGAGTAACAAGAGGAAGCCTTGCTTCATGTTGGTAATACCATCAAATTCAATCATAAACTGGGTACCTATGAGCATATCATATGTGTTGTTGTCCAAGGCCACTACAGGGGCCAATAAGATAAGCTTTCCAATTTGAATGGGAAGGGAAGAGTATGCCCCAATGGCATGGGTGTTATTCAGGCCTGCAGTTTAAAATTCTTGATTGAACTCCAAGTCAGGCGCTAGCTTTATCTTTTTGTTGAGCTTAGTGGAAATTACGTTAACTGAGGAGCCAATATTCAGGATAGCCATTACCTGGACTTTTTATATGTCCACTTCAACCTTGGTGATTTTTCCTCCAAAGTTGGGAGCCAGGGTCAAGACCTCCTTGAGCCAGAAAATGGAGGTTAGTTTATGAGCAGTCTCAGGGTATTTATTCAGGATAATTTCATGGTTTGGACCTGCTGAAGAGGTCAAATCAATCCAACTAAGAACTGATTGGCATCGCTGGCAGTGGAAATAGCTATGGGACACCCTAGAACTTGGCTGAGGTACGTTCCTTCTGGTATAATGATCTCATCTACTCTTTTAGCATCCATTCAAACAAGGACCTCCACTTCTACGGGTGCTCTAATTATATAGTGACCAACATCATTGTAACCTCCCTCAGATTCCTAACCTAGGGTTATTCTCAACAACTGGCAATGTCACAATTGAGGTAGGGGAGATGGTCACATGAGGTTGGGTAGCTATCTTCTGACCATAAATCTTTCCATCAAGCCCTTTATTGTCACAGGGGTTACCTTTAGGGCGCGCAACTACCAGCTTTTCTGGTGGAGAAGGCACAGCAGCTTTAGTGAGCTTATGCGGGAGTACATTATTAACTACCTTACAAGTCTCAGATCTACAGGAGGGAATGATATCTGCTTTAAATCACACTGAAGGAGCAGGTTTCACAGGGTGAATAGTCACAGGTGGGCTCACCTTCATCTGTCCTACAGGCAAAAACTCCACAATGGTTAGAATTTGAGGTTTCACCTCAGCTTTATTTTTTGTCGCACATTTATGGAAATCAGCAACGTCTAAAAAAGCCTCTTTTGTGTCGCAGATGTTCTTGAAGTTGCGCTCCGTTAGAATGATATGTCTTTCTAAAGAGAGTTGGGAAGCTAACCCATTTAACATGGCTGAGACGGCATCATCAAGGGTTAACATGTTAGACGTTGACAGACTCTGCGCAGTGAGGTAAAATCGCTCATCAAAGGCAGTGTTCAGTTTTTTCTTCATACATGCTAAGGCGCATAAAGGACTGTTTTTCCCTGTTTAGACTCTGCTTTGAACCAAATTCAGCCAAAAGAGCCTCCTTCACCTCTGCCCAGGTATGTAGATTGTCCATATAATGAACTATCATCTCTTGTGCTAGACAACATTAGCAAAGAATGATGTGTTTAATTTTTTACTTTTCAGATACGCTTTTCATTACAGATTCATAGACATACAAAAATGAAGCGATGCTTCCCTCACTGGGGTGAACCTGTCTAATAATGGGTTTTAAAAGGGCTTAGTTCAAGCTCTTTAAGACGGGATAAAGCGCTTGCTAGTTGCTTTTCAAGGGCAACAATTCTTGATTTATACTGAAGGGGAAGAGTAGGAGGGTTACTCATTTCAAAAGCCTCCATTTTTAGTTGATTTTTTTATGGTGTACAGGAGCCCCCATAGTGAGCACCACTTTGTGGGAATCCAGCTAATTCTAGCTTGCTAGTGCTGATCTCCGCAGGATTCCACAAATGGGTTTTTAATAAAAAGATAAAAAACACTACTAAATGAAAAAGTTGGGTTTTATATGTTTTTATTAGTGTTGGTGGGGGTAAGAAAAATGAACCCTCTATTTTTCTTACCTCTTAGTATTTAAACTGTATTGAGGGTTGAATGGAATTCAATGGTAAGTTCAGAATAGCTTAGTATGGTCCAAATTAGAAAATATTTAAATTTAACCTATTTGAGCTCAGAAAACTTGCTTCACCTTAGCTGAATGACTGATGCTGAGTTATTTTAGACAAGATGAACCCGTGGGGTAACGATTTATTATATTTTAAAATCCCCATTAGAGAAAATAATTGCACCTTGGGGGACCCCACCAAGCCTATAAATGGAGGTGGTCCCCGCTTAGGTGTTTGATTTAAACTAGTCATGGCCCAGGGAGAAACCTCCAATAAACTCCCCTGGTTTCCCCCATAGTCAGGGTAATCCAACTTCCAGACTTCATGATATATGCCTTTATAGTATTTGTAAAAGAGTTAACCCAATTTGCAGAGGTTACCAAGAGTTGAACAGATTCTTTTGGCTGATAATATCACTACTTATAATTAAAACGCTCTTATCACAATTGTGAACTTGTAAATGTCTAACATTTCCCCCTTTTGGCCTATTTTGACCCAAAACTTTCTTTTCTTGAAGCTGGGAGGGAAAATGTCTGACACTTATACTGTATTAGGTCCAAATGTAAACTATAAGCAAATTAGAATATATTTAGTGGAGTATACATTATAATTGGCTATTATGAGTCAGTTTAAAATATGGTGTCAACTTCAAAAAGGGTTTAATTGATATGCACAATTTCAAAAACTAGTTCTTACTTTTTAGTTCCTTTATTTAAAGGAGGTTCTTTTCTACAAAAAATATTAATTATTTCAAGTTCCTATCATACCCTCTATTATTTTAATTTGTATGTGGTGCAAGCTGGAGCTATTATATCTTAAGTCCAAAATTACTATTCTATTTAAATTTACTAATTATCATGCAATTCCTAACAATTATGCCCAATTTATGAGCAAACAAATCAAATAATGAATCAAATATGAGATTGCTCTTAGTGATCTACTGGCTGATATTACACAAGTTTGCTTATTGGATTATTCAATATTATCACATGAGAAGTTAAACCTTTCCTCAATCTATACTAATAAAAACTAGTGTTTGTTTATGTGCGTGTGAATGATGCCACCAAAATTATGGTATGTAGAGGTTTGTTTTTAGGATATAGGTGTGTGGGAAACCAGCTGAAGTTGGCTCGCTGGTGCTTTTACACCGCTGGCTTCCGCAAAGAATTAAAATAAAATTCTAATATAAAACGTTATAAAAGTGAGTTTACATGTTTTATTTTTAGCACGGGGGTAGAGTTCAAAATGATCCCTTTCCAACTTTCAACAATTAATGTTTATACTATCTTTGAAGGTTGGAGGGATTTGGGGATAGGTTTGGAATAGCCTCAGAGCTTTCCGATTTAGGTAATATGGGCATTAATCCTATAAGATC
>JAKSZP010006378.1:0-10217 GCA_022478985.1 Massospora cicadina | reverse complement strand
AGATTATTTAGGATATTAAAAATCTGGAAAAAACTAAAACTTTTCTTTCTCGTTGCAAACACTTTTGCAACCCATTCAATTCAAGACTAAATCTAGTTTGATAATATCATAGAGGGGATTAGTCTGCGCCCATGTCTGGGAGCAGTTGGGCAAGCAAGGCAAGAGGAGCAGGCGGAAGGCCCGCGGCCTCTAACGTTCAAAAACGCCCTGGAGAATCCGGTGGAATAGAAAAAAATCTAAAAAAACTGGCGGGCACAATTTCCCCGGAGATACTCATGTGGCAAGCACGATGCAACCAGTATACCAATATGCCACATTCCCAGCCACTTTCGTCGGTGGAATTTGGAGTCCGTGTATATCTGGACATCCAAAAAATGGCCCTATGGGAAAAATTTTGTGAAGATGTACACAAAATTTTCCCAACCGCGGTGTACGTTGCACCTCACTCCATGTCGTGTGGTTGGCTGGACCTAGGTTTTGAAAGCAAAACAGCAGCAGACGAGGCTGCAGCGGTGCACGTAGTGGTCGACCTCCCCGAAGGGCAACAGATCGTCAAAACTAAAAGCACCAGATGGACAAAATCAAACCAAATTTTCCTCACGTTTGACTTTTTGCCTACTATGGTAAAACGTGACATTTTGGAGCAAAATCTGAAAGATGGTCTCGCCATATACGGTGAAATACAATCTTTCAAAATTCAACATTTCACACTGATGCCACACCTGTGCACCGGCAAAGCCATCGCAGTTCTGACCCCAACTGAGGAGATTGCAAAGGACCTAACCCAGATCCCGCACTCCCACCTTTATTGATATCACAGGGCACACCACCCACCCATTCTGGGTAACCGTGGACAGCGCCCCCCATTTGCACCACTGTGACACGTTTGGCCATAAGGCACACACGTGCCCATTAAAGAGGGCGTTACATTCCAAGAGCACCCCTCGGTGGCCATGGCCAGCGGAGAGGTGCACTATGAACCAACCGCAAGCACCAAAGAGGCTTTCCCGTGGGAGCACAAGGCTGCTACCTATTGGTAAAGCCCATCTCCCCGCAGGAGCGGAAGAAGGCCAAGCAGGCCCATAGGACTGCGGCCAAGAAGAGCGGCCAAGGTCACCACCACCATCCCACTCACAACGCCAGGAGGACATGGAGACCTTCGCGTGGAAGCAACTCGGGAATCCATCACCCAATCAGATTGGGAGGCCCAAGCCAAATGGGCCACTCAATCCGAGGATCCGATAGGAGATTCAATCTCACCCAATCGCTGCACCCAAGCCCCAGTTGAAACTGACTTGGGACCTATCCCAACCGAAAAATTTTTTACCCCACTCGACGGTGCACCGAACTTATCCGCACCGCAAAAAAATTCGTCCGACGTCGGGAAAACAAAAGTGAAGGCCAAAGCCAACGTGACTCTTTCCGTAAAAATTAACAAAAACCCTGATAAGCGTTGCTGCTAATACCCGCGCTGCTGTGAAAGCCCGTGGGGACCTGGAAGAGGCTGGTGGGCCAGGGCCCACCCCTCACCTAAGGTGCAATGGGGGAAACCTTCACTCTAGGGATGCTGAATATTGCTGGACTCAAGGCCTTCCCATCCCGGGCTAGAAACTGAGTTTTTACAAAATAATTTACCCATGGATATCCTGGCCATCCAGGAAACCCACTGTCCATGAGGTTCCGAGGATGCTTGGAAAACAATGCTCCTACCATCCCTATCCTTTTGGTCAAAGCACTGTGGGGTGCTAATACAGAAAAACAATTTTTTCAAATTTACATCTCCAGAAACATTCCTAAATGACCGAGTGCTCATTGTCACCTTCTCATGGGCCAATGTTGCACACACAATTGTCAACATTTACACCCCAAACAGTGCATAAGAGCATCGGGAATTTTTCTCGTCGGTCAAATTCCTCCTGCTACCCCCTGATTCTTTCCTAATCGGTGACATGAACTGTTGGCTAACCTCACCAACGGACCAGTGGCCACCCTCACCCCACGCCCCACAGGGTCACGTAGAACTACGCGTTCTTAAAGCCACCCTTGGGTTAATGGATGCACTGCTGTGACATGCCCCACTGCTCAAAAACATGAAGCATCCCCACATCCACAATGGCCAATTAAGGTCCATGACCTGCATCAACCTTATTCTAATGCTGGCGGAATTCCAACCCCACATCTCCCACTTCAAAACAATGAAAATGGAATTCTCCGACCACCGACTGGTCTTGATAACATACCACTTACCCGTCACAGTTGCAAAGGCCCCACATTGGTGCAAAATCCGCCCCCCAGAGCTAGCATTGCCAGGATTTTCCACGTGGGTGGAAGAGGCAACTTTGGCAAAATTGTTTGTTGCACCATTTTGTGCAGACCCCATTTCCACATGGGCAACTTTCAAAAAAGACACCATCCGCCACTATCGCCATCTCTCATCCAGACGCTCATGAGCCACATCGGCGGTTATATCGCGCGCGCTGGCAGAATTGGCCCACTTTGAGTCCAACATTCCAGCCTCAGGATATAGCCCTGCATGAGGCCAGAAGTGGGCGGAGGCAGCAGCCCACCTCAACGCACTTGAAAGGCAACACAAACATTGTGTTTGTGTCCAATACAGGGCCACACGCATCACTAAAGGTGACAAGTGCACCGCATACTTCTTCAAAAAATTTTTTGCACCATTCCAGAGCATGGCCTGCACACAGGTGCGAAGATCGGATAATTCTATTGTGGACACACCAGCCGAAGTGGCAATTGAAATGCAAAGATATTACTCTGAGTTATACTGAGCCGAACCAATTCAGCCAGCCAAAATGGCGGAATTTCTTGACAGAGCTCATATCCGCACCATTTTCCGATACCCGGAAATAATGAATTTAATTACTCCGAACGAATTATGGACTACCATTCGCGGTGCGCCAAACCAAAAATGCCCAGGCCCAGATGGCATTCCATATGAGTTCTACAAAAAATATTTTAAATATATATCCCCATTGCTGCCCCAGCCTCACTTAACCAAAGCCTGTTGGAAACGCGCCTCCTACCAGGAGGACATGAGGCTTTTACAGTCACACTCTTCAAGAAAGGGGATAGGGCTAGACTTAGCCAACTGGCGCCCCATTTCTCTAACAAACACAGACATCAAAATTTTAACAAAAATCATGGCTAACCGTTTAGGGACTGTAGCATCTGCCACCATCTCTCCAGAACAATTCAGTTTCATCCCCAGAAGGTCAATTTGGGATAACGTGCACTCTGTGGCTAATGTGTGTCAGTCCACAGCCTCTGGGGCACTTGTATTCTTGGACCAACAAAAGGCCTATGATAGAGTAAACTGGGAATACCTTAGGGCCTGCCTCCAACAATTCCGCCTACCTCCCCGCTTCATTAACTGGGTGATGCTGCTCACGGAATCTGCAACAATGGCTGTGCGCAGCCCAGGTTTCCTAACGGATGTAGTCCTCCTCAAAGGGGCCTGCGACAAGGGGACCCCCTCAGCCCACTCTTATACAACTTCAGCCTTGACCCACTACTGCAAAATGTGAATGCCCAACTCACTGGAGTCCATGTGCCAGGCCAAACCCCAGTCAAGATGATGGCATTTGCAGATGATTGCGTGGTGGGGGTGTCTAATAATAAAGATGCACGCGCGCTTGAAGCCCTCATCCAGGAATATTCCCAGGTGAGCAACGCGGCACTAAACGCCTCCAAAACCGAAATCATCCTCCTTGGTCGGTTTCAGAACTGCTGGGCCCCAGCAAGTAGTTCCCAACCCAGCCCAGCTGCTCGCCCAAGTCCACGCCTTACTAACTCAAACACACCGCTCCACTGGTGCTCCCCTTTGTGCTGCGACCTACCATAGGACCGGTACGCCATCTGGGCGTGTGGTTGGAGGCAGGAGGATACGCGTCAGCAGTAATGGAGGGCCATATACTGGACAACGTGACGAAGTGAATCGCCTCTCTCAGAGCCCACCCTACTACCCTCACTGGCAGGGTTGTTCTTGCCAACTCTATGCTCCTATTCAAAGTCTGGTTTGGAGCCCACGCCATCCCCTTCTCCCAAGCTTCTTCAAATCCCTATGCTTTGCTACAAGGTTGGCTTTAGTCAGGCCGCCCTCCACCAGTACGGCTAGAGGTCATGTTTGGCCCTCATCATCATGGTGGCATGGGCCTACTTGACTTCAAAGCCCATGCCGCCAAGATCCTAGGCACCTGGATTGTGGCCGTCACTGCTCCTACACTCCCATCCCAACACTGGTCCCGCGCGCCCGCTCCAACTTCTCCCGAGCCTTGGGCCTCAACAATCCATCAAACCCCCACTCCCTGATGAAATACCTCGCATCACACACATCAGCCACAGGTCCTCACGGGACCAAAACCCACTACAAACAAATCCTTCTCTCCATGCAAAGCGCAGAGTGGAGAATTCATATTAGTGGACATACAACCCAAAGAGGCCGCCCCTCTCCTCAGTTCACACAAGAGGTACAGGGCTACCCATCCATGATGGCGTGATCCCCACTCGACCCCAAGTCCTTTCCAGGGTGGACTACCTGGACATGATGGACATCCCTTATTCCACTGAGACCCAAAAGACTATCTGGAAATATGCACACCATCCTCTGTTGCAGCCTCAAGTCCGTTCCCATGTGTGGCGCTGCCTGAGGCAGGTGTATCGTACAGCTGAGCGCTCTAATGCTTTACACTCATCCTGTGTCGTGTGTGGCCAGTATGGAACGCTGTTTCACCGCCTGGAGAAGTGCCCCACTTCTAAAGTAATATGGCGCGAAGTCCAACGTCTGCTGGGCCAGGATCAAACACATCCCTTCAGTCTGTCAAGAGATATGTTTGCTTCATCAATGGCCTCCCCCCCCCCCCCCTCCCTCCGTGCTCTGGTGGTTGCAATCGCCATGTGGACTATCCACACGATTGTCTTGGATGCCATCGCCGGATCCATCCCCACCCTCCCTGAAGCTGTCCACAGATTCCGGTCTCATTTGGTGGATTACTTTCAAGCATGGATGTTTGGATATCTCCCACCACATCGCCGGCAGCTGGTCTCCTCCTGGTTCCCTGTCTGGTTCATCAAATCAGACCCCTTCCTCCACACGTGCTCAATAGTGGCTACGCCCCCTTCACACGTTCCCTCCCCCTTCCCATAAGTGGTGTTCCCGCTGGCAACAAGAGATAGCATCGCTTCTCTGGGGTGCCTCACCTGGTACTGAGTTTTGTCTCGTCTGAGTCATATTTGGAAGAGTCCGTCCCATGGTTGGCCTTCCCCGCAATAAATTTAAAAAATCTGGAAAAAACTCAGTATGATAAAAATTAATACAAGCTATCACTTCTTGCTAATAACCAATTATTTTAAAGTTAAATTTTAGTAGCTAGAAAACAATAAGCCCTACCTTGATGATATCAGTAACTATATATGATGACAAATAGAATATAATGAAATCAACTATAATTATTAACTTATACTAGATTAACTAGCAGAGTTGCACGTGCTTTGTTATGGTGTCTATAGAATTTCAGGTGATTTTAATTAATTAATTTAGATTTTATATAGTTAAGCAATAACTACTTGCCCAAATTTAATTGCTCAATTGAAGCAACTAATACTATCAACCACACAATCTAGTACTAAAAAAACTATCAACCACAAAGCTAAAACTAACTGAACTTATCAATTTAACTAATAACTAATCACCCCCAAAGCTAAACTGTATCCTAACAATTTGACCAAAAACCGTCAACCACTTGGTCAAATAAATAAACATATCAAATCAATCAGATTCTAATTTATTTTAGCCTTTATATTGATAGATAGCTACTAATAAGTTCAGAAACAATTATACCTATTAAAAATTTCAACCTTCAACCACTTAGCTGAAAATATATTAGCCAACCAAATTAATGAGATATTAATCACTTATCTGAAACTATTGAGCCTATTGAATAAACCAAAAAATAAACCACCACTCAGCAAAAACCAATTATCAAACTTACAAAACAGCCAAAAATTACCAACCCTTTATCAAAACCTATTAAAAATTGAATTAAGTGAATATGAAAATACTCAGCCAAATTGTTATATAAATATATTATAAATATATGTTCTAGGTCTTATATAAAACTGATATTTTAATTTATATGATTATATTAATTAATTACATATTAGCATTCTATTCCCAAACTTTATAGAATACTTGTGTTCAATTTATTTGAGGTACACTGACCAGGGGACGGACAGTACCAAACATAACACTCAAAATGAAAAAACTACTAATCAGGTGGGAAGCAGAAACCGCTAACCCACCATGGCAGAGGGTGAGGAGGGGTCAGGGGGTTGGTTTTCAGAAAGACCCACCTTGATCATGGGATGTTGGTTACAGTACTGGATCAGAGCAGAGAGCCAGAGCGTTGGGGCATCTGCATAGTGGGGGTTGAGGTCAGCGTAGTAGGAGTTTTCCACTTCCACATCAAGATAATGATGGGAAAGTGTTTCAACAAAAGCTGCAAGGAGAACTTCAGCTTCTTTGTGGGCTTCAGGAAGTTGGGTGAAAAGGGAGATACTGTGGCAGGTGATTTTGGCTGAGGGGTTGAATGAAGCAAGTGTTGCGACATTCATAACAGCAACTTCAGCATCATCAAATAGTTTTGAGATGTCACTGCAGGGAGATTCAGGGAAGTCAGAGGGGAAGAAGAGGGTGAGCAGGCCATGCTGGAGCTGAGCCACTGACTGGGCCACCGCGGTGTGTAGTTTTGGGCACTGAGGAGAGGCCACCACAGCTAAGGTGAGCTGGTGGTCACTTTGGAAGGGGGCTGTATTGGGTAGAGGAGCAAAATGGCGAGGGGTAGGGGTTTCATCAAAGTTGGGAAGGAAAATTTTCTGCCCAACCATAATTGAATTGGCAGAGAGGTTGACCTGTATGCTTACTAATGAGGACATTACCTGATTTGTCAGTCTCAGCCAATAGATCCCATGGATTTTGGTTCACTGGAATAGTGGCATTCAAATTTGGGTGGGTGGGATTGGGTGAATGGGCAGCTGCTTGGGTGCCAATGGTGGTCCAAGCATTGCTCTGATTGGCTGGGGTAGATTTAGGTGGGAGAGCGAGGCTGGAGGTTTTGGGGGGGGCTGATTTTCCATGTGGGCCCACTGAACAAGATTGGAGGGTGGTAGGGGGCAGCAAAGCGCCCCTTACTGAACCTCCAGAGGGGGGCTCAGAAGCTGCAGCAGTGGACTTGGCCTGAGGGCACATTTTTTTTGCATGGTTGAGCCAAAGCAGAGGGAACAAATCTGCCTACCATTATTGACCTGAGCCCAAAAGAAATGATCAGGCGCTGCAGCCACACTAGCGCGGGGTGGGATTTGTTGGGCTATGGTAGGGTGGTGTGGTATTATGGTGGCTGTTGCACGAGGAGCAGCAAGGCAATCCACACCAGATGGAATGGCAAAGATGAGGTTGGGCTGAGTGCTATAAGCCATGAGCTCCACGACCAACTGATCATACAAAACCTGGGGCGGAAGGTGGGATGGGAGATTTGCAAAGGATACCACCAGCGTGGTGTCTGAAGGGAGGCAAGTACAGGTTGTGGGAATGGGGTTTTTTATAAATTAGAGGAGTTTGTGCTGCCGCTTCAGCATCCTCCTCAGATTGGAACCCAACATCAAAGTAGCCCTTAAAAAGGGTGGAAGTCTATAAAGCCAGCTGGCGCAAAGGCTGCAGTAGCTAGGTCAATGATTGCCTTATTGGCATATGGGAACAAACGCCCATAGTCCACTCTGAGGCAATAGTGAATGGCAGAGCAAGGGAGGGTTAGAGGATGGGGGCAAGAAGGGTGGATGTGCGCCAGGTGGAGCGCCAAGTCCCGTGGGGGGACAAAACAGCTGGAAGCAGTGGGCAGGCTGTTTGAGCCCATCCAAACGCGCTTGCCCACGGGGCAGAAAATGCTAGGTGGGGGTGCACTGCTGCCCCACACTGGGGTGGCAGGTGGTGGAGCCAAGGACATCAAAGAATAGGTTTGGGCAGACAGCTGTGGATTAATAAAACTTAAATTTAAAATTGCTCAAAAGTGACTTTGAGCGGTAAAAGAAAGTTTTTTATAGAATATCTGTGCCAAGTATATAAATTTTTGGTTATTTGCTTGAGATAATTCACCTATATAAACAATTAACATACTGATTCTTTTGTAAATAAAATTTTAGGATAAAATTTTGTTAATACCAAGTTTAACACAGATTTGTTTGTGAGCTTAAAGTTTATCTGATAATGTTATATTTTTCATATTTGTAGACAGTTATCAATATGATTAAGTAATCAAATTATACTGAATCAATATAAATTTACCAACCATTCAGCCATACCCAATTTAAACCTACCAAATTAACTAAACCACTAAACTACTTAGCTAAATCCATTAGATTAAAAATCAATCACCAACCGCTTCATAAACCAAAACTAAATGTATCAAAACAACCAAAATCACCAACCACTTACCAAAACCAATTAATTTATTGAATCACCAATCACTAACTTCTTTATTAAAACCAGTAAGCTTATTAATCAACCCAAAATCACCAACTGCTCTCCAAAACCATTTAAACTACCAAATCAACCAAAATCAAACTTCTCAGCTGTAACAATATACAAATTTCCATTAAAAACATAAATATTATAACTTGTTACATATAAAACTTTTTATTTTACTATAAAAATTAAAAATCTGGCTTTGAGGTGAACATGGACCCCCTCCCATCCACCTATAGCCAAATTTTCAGAGTTCTACATGCTCTAGTTTTGGCTGGGTATTGCGCACACACACAAACACAAACATACACATTTGCTTTATATATATGTTATAATGATTTTAACTTACCTTGAACCTAATAATAAATATAGTTAAAGCAGATAGTTTAAGCTGAGATCAAAATCAATAACTTTACTAAAATATTACCAAGTAAAAAACAAACCTCACCTTAAAAGGATGTCATAATTATCTCAAATGAACACAGATGGGTAAATCAAAAACATACCCACCAATACTAATTTTTCACCACCAAAGGCTTACAGTGATAATATATTAATCATTTCAGATTTCAAATGATCATACTGAAGTCAATCATCTAGTAAAGCATAAAAATTAAATGCTATAGTTTATAAAATAACTAAAGTATCAAAAATTACTTTAGAAAGATATCAATGACTACATAAGATTGTGGATGTTATACTGGAAGCAAACATCTAGTAAAGTAAAACATCAGTATCTATAGGTAATAAAAAATTTAAAATTATCAAAAGGCTCAAAACAAAATGAAATTGATTTATATATCAACTTAAAATATCTATGCTTACCTTAGTGATGAGACCATAATTCTGCAATTTAATTGAGGAAGTTATTTATAAAATTAAATAGTTATTACTATGTAAACTCTATACATTAATATCATGATGAGTTAAGTTGAAAGTTGTCTGGCCTACCTTTAAATGTGATTGCTATTTATATATTAATAACATTGATAAAAGCATAAAATTGTCAATCTATAGTATAATAGTATTTCTACTTCATACTAATCAGTGGAGTTTGAAATTTGATATAATTTTATTGGTTAGAAAAAGCAGGTAAGTACATTTCACTCCTCTGTCCAATGCAGCCCCCTACCAAAGTGACCACTAGCTCACCTTAACTATGGTGGCCTCTCCCCGGTGCCCAACCCTATGCAAAGCAGTGGCCTAATCAGTGGCTCAGTTCCAGCTAGGCCTGCCCACCCTCTTCTTCCCCCCCAACTTCCCTGAATCTACATGCAGCGACATCTCAAAGTTTATTTAATAATGCCAAAGCTGCTGTCATGAATGTCGCAACGCTTGCCAAATTCAACCCTTCAGCTAAAATCACCCACCACAGTATCTCCCTTTTTGCCCAACTTCCCAAAGCCTGCAAAGAAGCTGAAATTCTAGTTGTGGCATTTGTTGAAGTGCTTTACCGCGCTAATATTAATGAGGAGGTGGAAAACTTGTGCTACACTGACTTCCACCCACACTAAGCAGATGCCCCAATGCCCTGGCCCTCTGCTTTGATCTGCTACCTTAATCAAAATCCCATGATTGAGGCGCATATGTCTGAGGACCAACCCCTGACCCCCTCACTCTCTGCCATGGTGGGTTAGCGGTTTCTGCTCCCCACCTGGTTAGTAGTTTTATTTCTTTCCATTCA
>JAKSZP010006377.1:0-10245 GCA_022478985.1 Massospora cicadina | reverse complement strand
TTTGTGTTTCTAAAAAAATAAGGTCAATATTATTATTAGTTTTTAAATGGTGCATTTTCCTCCTCCTCATTTGTATGCTCACCATCCCCCAAGCATTTGTAGTCGCTATCCTCATTTCCAGCTGCTTGACCCACGGGTATGAGGTTTAGCATTGTCTGGGTTGTGAATCAAGTCACATACAGAGGTCAGGTTGGTCGTTGGTGGTGGTGTCAATGGTTGGTGGGGTGCAATATGCAGTTTTTGGGGTTGGTTGGTTGGGATTGGGATTATGTTCCCGGGCATCCTGTGCACTGGGAATTTGGTCACCATCACCATCTCCCTGTCGATGGTTAATGGGGATGGTTTTATGATTGGGTCCAGGTGCCCCTTGTTTTCTTTGGGTGGACTGGTAGATTTGCCCTCATCCATCGGCCAGATTTGCACCCCTTCGTTTGATTTATTGGCAGAACTCAATTTTTTAGTTGACAATTGCCCAGCCAATTTTGTTGATCTTGAGTTTTTGCAAATTTTTCTCTGGTCACCTTGGGCTCATTCACCAATGACTTCCAATTCATTTTTTATTCCCTTTCATCTTGTCAGGCTTCGATTTTGACTTGTTGGAATCCTGTGGCCTTCCAGCTTCTGACTATTGGACTTAAATGTATTATTGGAATTATTATTTTATATTGTATTTCTAAACTGAACCATCTCAAATTGGATTAACTCTCATGGCTGAACTTTGGAACTCCTTCTCCATATTCTTATTGGTAGCCCTAAAGGTAAGGACCATATGGCGGTCAGGTAGGACCTTGACTGTTACACATAGCTGAAAAGTATTTCTCCTCCACCAGGCGATCAAGAACATCGTCAATTTGGGGCAGCGGATTTGAGTCTTTTTTGTGATCTTGTTTAGTCAGCAACAGTCGATCACTACTCAATTTGATCCATCCTTCTTTTTTACCAACAGGATCATACTCTCCCATGGGCTCAATGATGGAACGAGTAATCCATGTTCCACTAACTTGCTTATCTCATCAATGACCTCCACTTCCACTGTTCTTGACCTACAAACAGGTCTCATTTGTTTTGGTGGACATTCCCCCGTATCAACTTTGTGGATTACATTTTTTGGGCATCCAAAGTCATGATCATTCTGAGCAAATATTGTGCAATATTTTTCAAATAATTGGAGCACATCCTCCTGCTGATTTGTTGTCAGATTGGCTAGCTGCTCACAATCTACTAATACATTGACACTTTTGGTAACTCCTGCCAGCAATCCCATTTCTGAAAATGATCCAAATTCATGTAAAGCATATAGTTCTTCCATCAGGAGCAAGTGCAGAATTGCAATGGTCTAATTTTTAATTTCCATTGGCTTTTCTCCCAGATTGGCTACTAATACTTGTATCTCTTTATGATCTGGCATTAAGATCCCTGTCGCGACCCACAGTTTGATCCTTGTTTTTTTCCCAGGGATTGATTATTTCTCCATATAGCTGTTCTGGAAGTTCCACCGTTAACCTGGTGTTAACTATGATTTGGGCTCCCAGCAGAATAGGGTTCACTGCGTTTGCCCTTGGAGGTATTCCCCAATTCTCCATAATTTCCGTCAGCATTAATTTCCATTTCCATATGACTGGTTTATAGTGAATGGGTATAATACCATCACTATAAATTAAAATTGACAAAGTTATTCTTTGTCAGCGGAGTTTCTCCTTTCCGCTGGTAAACCAAAGGCAACATCTGCCCCAATATCGTCAGGGTGTTTTCTTTGAAATTGCATTTCACCCCATACTTCCTCAAGAACTCTGTCCCGATAAGTATGTCATAGTTTATATTGGCCAGCACTATAGTGGGAGCTGACACTGTCAGAAATACAAACTGAAGTGATAGCGCATTGTAGGCCCCACATGAGATGGTAACATCTGGTCCAACCATTCCATACTCTTTTTGGTGCTCCAAATCTTGTGAGATTTTCATAATTTTACTAATTTGGTGGAAATGATGGTGATTGGCACTCCACTATCTCTTATGGTTCAGACTCTTATTCTATTGACTAGAATATCGATATAGGTACACTCCAAGTACTGTAATAAAGTATTTACTGAATGGATAGCGGCCTTATTCGCCAAATCAAGTGTGTGGATTAGCTGAGTGGATAAATCAGGGAATGATTCCTTGATCGCGCTGATAGGTAAAGAAACGTTAGCCTCATCCAACTTCGTTTTGACTTGTCTTCAAGGCTCTCAGCAGATCTAACTTTCTCTGCTAGCTGTCATACGTAGGGCTGAGTGACCTTAATGACAATTTTGGGATCAATCCCCTTTGCTTTGGCTCAAGTTATAGCGTTAACATCCAAGTTAATTCCCTGATGAAGCGGATCTGGTGAGTCATCATCCACTAATAGATCAGAGATATCAATCTTCTCTCACATTATGTCAGGTGGGACAGGTTTATCAGCAGTACTAGATCATCCCTGATCTCTACTGCTGGTCTTTTTCCAAATCTGAACCAGTCTCTTGAGGTTTAATGAGATTTATATGATCCTTTGGCTTTCTTTCCCAACACTGGGAAATTACATGACCCAACTTTCCGCATTGGAAACAGCGGTTTGTCAATTTGTCCACTCATTTTTGAACTTTGGGTTTACTTTCTGACACAACTTGACCCTCAGATTCTTTAGATGGCTCAGCGAGTTTGACAATATTTTGGGCCTTCATTTGAATTACTTTAAAAGTATTATTGGGAGCATCAAATGTGGCTTCAAGCATCTTCAGACGGTCTACCATCTGAGAGGTTGTTGTTTCAGTCACTAGCGCTGCCACCATAATTCAATTCAAGTATCAGTAGGGCCAAAGTGCCAACTGCATGGCTATGCGGGCGTCAAAGTCACTTAAAACATGTGCTACTGCCAAGATCTGAGCTTCTTGGTAAAAAAGGTCGGCGAAACAAGCCAGAGTCTCATCTTTGAGGAATTGATACTTATGAACTCTTGTTTACAATTCGCCATCCAAGTAGGGCTTCCAAACTCCAACATAATGGTGGCTTTGGCTTCCGTGTATGACCAATTGTCCCCATTGAGGTGAGGAAGCACCAGATTTTGGAAGTCTGTGCTAAGGCAGTTCATTACAGTTACTGCTTTTTGTTGTTCCGCATAGCCAAACATGGTCATCTCAAATAAGTGGAAGAACGCTGAGGCATTATCCTGGTGAAAGTGGGCAATTTTGGCGTATTTTGAAATTCCTCAGTTGTTCCACTAATAAAAGATTCTGACCCAGCTACTCGAGAAGCCATAGGAGTGACTTCAGGAGTCATTTCTGACACACCGGCTAATGGTTTAGGCATGTTTCAGGGCGGAGAGATCTTATTGATTGGCGTTTCACATGCCTTTGCTTCAGCATCCTTCACCTCGAATTGTTCACAATCACATTGGTGTTTCTCCAACTCCTCTATATGCTTGGTCATTTTCGCCATCTCCTCATGAAACTGTCAGATGTGTTCTTGATCCGCTTCCCATTTGGTTTTCTGAAATAAAATAAACTTGACAAGTACACCCTCTTTCCACTTTAAAGAGGCGACTTTTCCGCATAAGTTGTTATAAACTATTCCTAGCTGTTTGAGCGTTTCCTCCATCTTGATCATACGCTCCTCCAATGTACTAACATCGGCCTGAGATGCCAAGCTGAGCACATTTTCATTGACAGCCTGTAGTTCCACCCAGAGCTTTTGAAGCTCTTCATCAAAAACATTGTTATTTTAAATTAGCTCTCAACAACTCAACTACCCATGTAGTGAGCACCAATGTTAAAGTCTTAGGCTTTGAAGCTCGCTTTTATCCTGAATTCAACTGCACAGATTTGTGGATCCTGGAGTTGATTATTTGAGTGATTTTGATAGACTGGGGCAATAATAGTATGAAGACTATTATTTTGTTTGATTGACCAAAAGCCACGTTGAGAGTATTGTCCAACGCTAAACAGTTGCTTCTTCCTCTTGAAGATATTCTGATCTGGTAGGGAACACTTTCACTACTCCCTTCTCGTAGAGCCAAGCGGAGATTTTGATATTGCCAACCTAAGGATATCTGATCCTTGCACTCTTCTCTTAAGAGTAATGTTAAAACAACCAATGTTTAAACAACTTAAGCTAATATCAGTGAGAATCTCATTTTTGGCCAAAGGGTTGGACTATGTGGTCATCTGCAATTCTGACAGCCTTTAACCCTGTAGGGCTGTGTGAGTGTCAACAGATAGGGCGGTTTATTTTTCAACATAACTGAATTTTGATAAAAGGTTTTTAATAAGATTAAGGAATAAAAATTGACTAACAATTTTCTCAGTGTGATGCAACTGATTAGATAGTGGTCAATTGATGCGGAGACAAGCCAGTATCAGGACCCTCAATTTTGACCTAACTGGCAAATTATTTGGGAATGGGGACATATAGGCTCACTGGGAACCAACATTGAAGAATTTGGTGACAGGCTGAGTCGCTGTCAGGTCAACCTCAAACGCCCAAACCAAGGCTCAACTGCATTTCCGATGGTTGGTGCAATGGAATTTGGCCCAACGAGCAGCGGGATTCCCCAAGGCCGCCCCATGTAGGGGCGGTCCCAATTGGATGGGAACAAGTTCAGGATGCTCAACCCGCCCATGCCAGTCACTGGGCCGTTTGTTTGGTTAAAAGTGTTAC
The DNA here is from genome assembly GCA_022478985.1 of Massospora cicadina. Lineage (NCBI taxonomy): Eukaryota > Fungi > Entomophthoromycota > Entomophthoromycetes > Entomophthorales > Entomophthoraceae > Massospora > Massospora cicadina. The sequence continues at coordinate 5,571 of JAKSZP010006377.1, read as the reverse complement.
ATCAGCCGCAACACCCAATTTGCTGTAAGGGAGCTTCAAACCTTCATTAATGGTGTCTGATGCTACTACCTGCATGCTGGGGATGATCCCTGACGATTTTGGGAGGGGGTAAATTTTGACAATTGCAGTGTTGGCTGAATCAGAACTGTCAGCGATTCCGCCTGATGAATCAGTCTTCATGCCTTTTTGCCTATGTGAAATCCGATCATCAAGGTTGTTTTCACTCAATTTTGGACCGATTGACTTCATTTTAATGATCTCAGAGCAAGTTTCCCTGATTAAATGTACTAGTCCTGATGAGATGAGTGTGGACACTGAGTGAGGAATCTGAAGCGGGAGGGCTGTTACCCTACACTCATCTACCATGTGGGCAAGGTCGCCATGCGTAATGAGGGGTACAGCCGCCCTCTTTGGTACCTTCTTACTCGGAAATTGAAAAATAGCCCAATCAACAGACAGGGGACGTTCCCTGGGACTTACACCCATGCTATTGGAACCTACTCATCCTTGTTTATTCATATTGGAAAGCTCATCTTGTCAGCTCCCGCTGTGGCCTTGGACAATAACACTTACAACATGCTTATTGGTTGTAGTTTATAATTGAGTATGACGGTATAATCAACATGAAACAGGGTCATCTTTCCCTACTTGGTTATGAAGTCCCTCTAATCTTTAACAATGAAAAACCCAATAAAAAGGAATACTCCTGCCTAATTGCTTACCATTCCTCTACCTTACCTTTATTCTATATGACCTCTGGATGCAACACAAAAACTTGCTTGATTCAGTGGACGCTTCAAAGGCATTCCCTTTTTTGCTTTAGAGGAGACAGTATTAAAGGCTGGTGAACAATGGGTGGTTGCTACCAACATTACGCTACAGATCCCTCAAGCCTGTCTGATACACATAATAGGCATTGATGGAGTAAGCCGTTTAGAACTCCAGGTGTTTCTGGGTATGCTAGACCCCGCCTATCAACAACTCATTAAAATCTTATTGGGGAACCTTACTAATAAAACCCATCATTGTCAAAAAAACATCAAGAGATAGGGAAATGACTGCTAATCCTCCCAAAGAGATTGACAGGATCCACTTTATTGGGTCAATGTTGAAATGGGCTTACCCACTGACCAGTTGGTGTGTACTCTGCATAACGTCCACATTTCAGAAGATTTAACCACAGATGAGCTTTAAAAAGTTCATTCTCTATTGCATACCTATAGTGATGTTTTCTCCCAGACTGACACAGATTATGGACACACGAAGAGATGGATCCACAGCATTGATGTTAGTGATGCCCAACTTATTTGATCTAAACCTTACTGTAAGTCCAAGGTTGAAGAGTAGCACATGAAGGTTGAACTCAAGCATTTGTTAGACGCTGGTTATTAGTGACGTCCCAACGTCCATGGGCGTCTCCTCTCTTGATAATCGAAAAGAAGAATGGAGGTTGTCAGGTAGTGATAGACTAATATAATTTAGTACCTCACTAAAAAAACAGTTATCATAACCCACACATAGATGATGCCCTTGCGCAACTCTATAGCTCAAAATTCTTCTCAGCTATAGATTTGGCCAGCGGATATTGGCAAATGGATCTTTCTCCCTAAGATCAGGAGAAATGTGCTCTTATTTTCAGTGAAGGTTTATTTCAGCTTACCCGGCTATCTCAAAGGCTGTGCAATGCACCAGCATCCTTCCAACGTGCAATGGACCATATTCTGTGGGACCTCAAGATAAGCTGTGTGATTGTCTATCTTGATGACATTACCATCTTTTCTGAAACGTTCATCAATTATTTTCCTAATTTAAAAGAAGTCTTTCAACGCCTGCGGGCTTCTAACATCATGTTGAAACCATCAAAATGCACCTTTTTTCAAAAGAAGCTAGATTTCCTCAGACATGATATTTTCCAAGAAGGCTCCCAGCCGTTACAGGAAAGGTCTAAGATATCTCTAAAATGCCTACCCCTAAGAACCTCTGGGACATACGGGTTTTTTGGGTATGATGGGTATTACCATCAGTTTATCCCCAAGTCTGCCCAGCTCAGTGAGCCTCTCGTCCTACTATTGGCTAAGAACACTCTTTTTATTGGATACAGAACAAGCGGCTGCGTTTGAGACGTTAAAGAGATTGCTGCAGAAACTCCCTATCCTACGCTATCCCAACTATGTGAAAACTTTATATTGTTCACCAATGCCTCAGACTATGCCATTGGAGCCATCCTGGCCCAATTGGCCAGTAATGGCGTAGATCATCCAGTATCATACTTCAGCAAGATGTTGTCAAAGGCTGAACATAACTACAGTGCTACTGAAAAGAAGTGCCTTGTGGTCTTACTTGCTGTTAGACATTACTGCCCTTTAATATACGACGCTTCCTTTACTGTGGTTACTGACTACGCCTTCATAAAATGACTAAAATCATGAAGGATCCCACCGGACAGTTGTCCCGTTGGGCCCTCAAACTTAACCATTATGATATGAACATTGAGCACTGAGCTGGGATGCATTATATAAATGTGGATGTTTTGATTTGGATGCCTATCCTTCATTTGGACAACAGTGAAAAAAGAGATTAAATGGGCTCCTTATGACCCCAAGGCCTGGGACAATGAGGATGACCCATCCAGAAAATGCTAACATGACACTCCCACAACACTAAGGTGGAGAGCGGAAAATTATATAAGAGGGTAGGAGTAAATTGGCTGCCCTTTCTGCGACCTTCAGAATGGTTACTAGTGATTGTGGACGCCCACTTTACCCTTGGGCATAGTGGAGTGAGGAAGACGTATGAGTGGATCAAGGAACGGTACTATTGGTAGGGCATCATGGAATCTATTATTGGAGTCATGGATGCCTGCTTAACCTTTAAAAACAATCTCAACTCAAGTCCAGATATCAGTATCAACCTACCACTCCTCAACAACCCTTCCACACAATAATCCTAGATGTGGTTGGTACTCTATCCCAAACTACGGGTGGAAATTGATATATTTTGGTAGTAATTGATCACTTTAACAAATGGGTCGAGGCTGTGGCTCTTCCAGCTCAGATGGCCTAAGCCACTGCCACTTTCCTCCAGTGTATCTTCACTCGCCATGGTTACCCCATGTTCTTCTCTGTGATAATGGGAAACCTTCACCTCCAGAGTGGTCAAGATTCTAGCCACTGCTATGGGAGCCCAACAGCTCTTTATAGCCCTTTACAACCCTCCCACCAAAGGTACTGTTGAAAGAGCTAATGGAACCTTGGTATTTATCTTAAAAAGATGGCTACTTCAGACCCTATTCACTGGGATCTATATATGCCCAGTGCCCTCATGGCCTACCATATCAGATACCACCAGATCCTCAAGATGTCTCCATTTTATGTGTTGTATGGCCAAGAACCTGAGGTACCTGCGTTACTAGCTAAAGATGTTTTCTCAGCTAGTACTAATGATCTGGATCAAGTCATGAAGGAGTTGGCGCAGCAAATTATCCAGTTACGGTCTAAGCTATAACTTATTTAGCAAAAAATGTCACTAAGGAGGGACAAGCTGCTAATGGGTTCTGGACACCTCTCCCTTCTTTCCGAGTTTTAGACTTGTTATTATACTATAACAACTGTATTATTCCTAAAAGGGAAAAGCTTGGTTCCATCTGGGAAGGGCCTTTTGTTATCACCTATAAGAGAGGGGATGGGTACTCATTAATCCCTTGCTTCTGGAGCTACCATCAACCATTTTCATGAGCGGTTCTTATGGCCTTACCACCCCCTACCTCTCTTGAATGGGGTAGTGTCAGACAATTACAAGTCCAATTTTGTAATAATAGTGATTCAGAGTTTGATAAGGGTAATATTGGCCAAAAAGACTTTGGCCAATTTTCTGTGGAACCCCTTAAATTGGGGTAAACCTTCTATTTACACTCCTCAGCCAAATATATTAATTCTCCCTCATTGGGTTGTGCTGAACATGAGGCGAACAACAGGAAAGTCATTCCATGGTTCCTCCCCTTCCCACCTCTAGTTTACTACAAACACCTAAGCGGAGACCACTACCTTTTATAGGCTTGGAAGGGTCCCACAACGTGAAAATATCTTCCCCCCAGATGATTAGCTGAAATACATTAAATTCTTGCCTCACAGGTTTATTCTACCATTTAATGACCATCAATTGGCTAACCCATTGAAGCGAGGCAAAGTTTAAAAACTCTAATAGGTCCAAACACCATATTCCCTAATTTGGCTATTAATAGCCTAATCTGAATTTATACCATCTTCACTTTGAGCCTTGGCATGTTTAAATGCTAAACACAAAGTATTAAAAGCTTCACTTTTTACCCTCTTGCTGACACTAATAAACTATTATAAAAAATACACCTCTTTATTAATTTTAAAGGTTTTCATATCTTAATTTTAATGCTATAAGATCCATGATAATATTATTTTAAAGTTGAAGAGTATACCTCTCCTGAAAATAAATATTAATGTAATTTAAGGCTCAAAAGCACCCTCAAGCATACCAACTGTCCTAATTACAACAAACACTGAAAACCCAGTTCCCAAATCTAATAGAAAGTGTTTTATATTACACCATTTAGGGCTATAGCTGTTAGGTCATATTTTTTTTAGTACTAGATGGTCACTGTTAGGTCATATTCAATAACGTAAAATTACTTCTCCATATTATAAGGAATGGTGATAATTGTATGATGAATTTTAAAATTAGTTTGATGTTTTAAAACTATTTAAAAATAATAAATAAAGAAACTAATATCAATGATATCTGAGTAAATAATACTTAAAAAAAGACTTAGGTAATCTATAATGATTCAGTTTTACTTGTCCTTATTGCCATGTCAATTAAATTAGATACCTCTTCTTCAGAAAGGGATGTGATTCAGCTGGTGCAGTTATTGTAATTCTAGGGGATGAACTTGGATATAATAAAAATTAATTATAAAATCCAAAAATTGAACACATCTAAACTGGTTAAATCTTGCCATGAGCAAGTCAGACAAGACTTACTTAGAACTAGGCGTGTTGCATTTATTAATAAAATAGCCACATAATCATAACAGGTGTCCATTAAGAGGTGCTACAGAAAGCCAAGATAGGTTTTCTGGCATGAAGGAAGCAGAAAGAATCATGCATTTACTAAGAGGCTTTTGAGATAATGGTACATAATTGTAAGTTTAAGCATGAAACAAAACCTCTACAATTGGTTCTAGTCTAGTAGTCTGAACATGTCACGTTTACTTTATAAAGGACATGACAAAGTATTATGTCAGATTCAAGTCACTATCAGTACCATTTTTGCAAGAAATTGTTTTGGTAACCCTTATACTGGACTCTAACAAAGATCTTGATTAAGGCAAGAATTAAGCAATACCATGAAGTAAAGCTCTTTAGGCACAACAAGACATGTAATTCAGTATATAAAATAAACTCATAGCACCAGAAAGTGCCAACATACACGGAGAACTGTACATCCTGACTTGCTTTGAATGGGTCCATGGTAACAACGTCAGTCTCTGAGGAAGGTGCAGAAGCCATATAATACTTGATAAAGTCAGAAAATATATTA
>JAKSZP010006376.1:0-10284 GCA_022478985.1 Massospora cicadina | reverse complement strand
CTTTAGAACAACAGCTGGAAGCTGAGGCTCTGATTGAGGAATATGCGGATATCTTTGCTCAAGGTCCTGGAGATTTTGCCTAATGAAAGAGGTACAGCATCAGGTTAAAACCGGTGATACTCCTCCTATCCAAGCTCGACCATATTGCAAATCCAAAGTCGAGGAAGCTCAGGTCTCAGTGGAGCTGAAGAAACTTCTTAATACTGGACTATTAACGCCTTCTAAAAGTCCCTGGGCTTCCCCTCTACTACTCATCTGGAAGAAAGATGGGGGCCACCAAGTGGTTATGGACTATTGTCAACTCAATGATTTAAATTTATTGCGGGGAAGGCCGACCAGGGGACAGACACTTCCAAAAGTAAACACAAAATAAAACGAAACTTAATAACAGGGAAGGCACCCCAGAGAAGCGATGCTATCTCCTGTTTCCAGCGGGAACGCCACTATGGGGAGGAGGGGGGAACGTGTAAAGGGGCCGTAACCACAATTGAACACGTGTGGAGGAAGGGGTCCAAGTTGATGAACCAAACTGGGAACCAGGAGGAGACCAACTGACAGTGACGCGGTGGAAGGTACCCGAACATTCACACTTAAACGTGGTCCACCAAATGGGACCAGAATCTGTGGACAGCTTCTAGGAGGGTGGGGGTGGAGCCTGCGATGGCATCCAAGACAATCGTGTGGATAGTCCACATGGCGATTGCAACCACCAGAGCATGAAGGGAGGGTGGATGAGGGGAAACCATGGATAGAGCAAACATATCCCTAGACAGACTGAAGGGATGTGCCTGATCCTGGCAAAGCAGACGTTGAACCTCGCGCCATATCGCTTTAGAGGTAGGGCACTTCTCCAGGCGGTGAAACAGCATTCCATAATGGCCACACACGACACAGGATGAGTGTAAAGCGTTAGAGCGCTCAGCCATATGGTACACCCGCCTCAGGCAGTGCCATACATGGGAACGGATATGAGGCAGCAACAGGGGGTGGTGTGCGTATTTTCAAATAGTCTTCTGGGTCCCAAGGGAATAAGGGATGTCCATTATGTCCAGGTAGTCCACCCTAAATAGGACATGGGGCCGTGTGGGGATCAAGCTATCTTGAATGGGTAGCCCCTGTACCTCCTGAGTGAACTGAGGAGAGGGGCGGCCTCTCTGGGCTGTGTGTCCACAAATATGGATTCTCCACTCAGCACTCCGCATGGAGAGGAGGATTCGTTTGAAGTGGGGTTTAGTACCATGAGGACCTGTGGCCGATGGGTGGGAAGCCAGACATTTCATCAAGGAGTGAGGGTTCAACGGATTGGTAAGGCCCAGGGCGCGGGAGAAGTTGGAGCGGGCCACGCGGGACCAGCGTTGGAAGGGGAGCGTAGGGGCGGTGATGGCCGCAATCCAGGTGCCCAGGATCTTGGCAGCATGGGCTTTAAAGTCAAGCAGGCCCATGTCACCATGACGACGAGGGCCAAACATGACCTCAAGCTGCACTGGCGGTGGGCGGCCTGACCAGAGACACCCTTGTAGAAGGGCATACATAGATTTGAAAAAACCTGGGGAGAAGGCGATGGCGTGGGCTCCAAACCATACTTTGGAGAAGAGCATAGAGTTGGCTAAAGCAACCCTGCCAGTAAGGGAAGTAGGGTGGGCTCTGAGGGAGGCGATGCGCTTTGTCTTGTTGTCTAGAATATGACTTTCCATTACTGCTAAGGCATACTCGCTTGCCTCCACCCACATTCCCAGATGGCGGACAGTCCCTATGGTAGGGCGTGGCACGAAGGGGAGCACAAGTGGGGCGGTGTGGGGTGAGCAGGGAAGGCGAGCACATGTGCGAGCAGATGGATTGGGCTGGGAACTGGTCGCTGGGGCCCAACAGGTTTGATACTGACCAAGGAGGATGATTTTGGTTTTGGAGGCGTTCAGTGCAGCATTATTTACCCAGGAATACTCCTGGATGAGAGCTTCAAGAGCGCGTGAATCTTGATTAAAGACACCTCGACCACACAATCATCTGCAAATGCCATCATCTTGACTGGGGCTTGGCCTGGTGCATGGACCCCAGTGAGGCGGGCATTCACATTTTGAAGTAGTGGGTCAAGGCTGAAGTTATATAAGAGTGGGCTAAGGGGGTCCCCTTGGCATAGGCCCCTTTGAGGGCGGACTACTTCCGTGAGGAAGCCAGGGCCACGCACTGCCATTGTTGCAGATTCCGTAAGCATCATCACCCAGCTGATGAAGTGAGGGGGTAAGCATAATTGATGGAGGCAGGCCCTGAGGTATTCCCAGTTTACTCTATCATAGGCCTTCTGTTAGTCCAAGAATACTAGTGCCCCAGAGGCCGTGGACTGGCATGCGTTAGCCACAGAGTGCACGTTATCCCAAATCGACCTTCTGGGTATGAAACTGAATTGTTCTGAGGAGAAGGTGGCAGAGGCTACAATCCCTAGACGGTTAGCTATGATTTTGGTTAGAATTTTGGTGTCTGTGTTTGATAGAGAAATGGGGCGCCAGTTGGCTAGGTCTAGCTTATCCCCTTTCTTGAAGAGTGTGATGGTGAAAGCCTCTTGCCCTCCTGGTAGAAGGCGCGTATTCAGAAGGCTCTGGTTAAGGGAGGCAAGCAGCAGTGGGGATAGATATATGAAGTATTTCTTATAGAACTCATACAGAATGCCATCAGGCCCTGGGCATTTCTGATTTGGTGCACCATGGATGGTGAACCAGAGTTTGTCTGGAGTAATCAAATTCATTAACTCCGGGTATTTGATAACAGTCAGATGTGAGTGCTATCGAGAAATTTCGCCATTTTGGCTGGCTGAATTGAATTGGATCAGTATAACTTGGAGTAATACTTTTGTATTTTGATCGCCACTTCAGCTGGCATATCTGCGAGGAATCATTTAACCTCCACACCTGTGTGCAGGCCACGATCTGGCGCGGTGTGAAGAATTTTTTAAAAATATAAATGGAGCATGTGCCGCCCTCTGTAATGTGTTTGGCCCTGTACTGAACACAAACCCAATTTTTGTGATGCCTTTCAAGTGCGTTGAGGTGGGTGGCTGCTTCTGCCCACTTCCAGCCCCAAGCAGGGCTGTAGCCCGTGGCTGGGATGTTGGACTCCAGGTGTGGCAACTCTGCCAGAGTGCACGAGATGATGGCCAATGTAGCTCATGAGTGTCAGGAGGAGAGGTGGTGAGCGTGGCGGATGATTTCCGCTTTGAAGGCTGACCATATGGAAATTGGGTCCGCGCAAAACAGTGTAATAAACTCTTTTGCTGAAGTCGCTGATTCCACCCATGTGGAAAATCCTGGTGATGCGATTTCGGGTAGGTGGAGTTTGCACCAATGTGGGGCCTTAGCCACTGTGACAGGTAAGTGGTAGGTTATCAAGACCAGCTGGTGATCAGAAAAATCGATTTTTGATGTGTGGAAGTGGGAAATATGGGATCAAAATTTCACCGGTGTGAGGACAAGGTCAATGTGGGACATGGACCTTAATTGGCCGTTGTGGATGTGGGGGCACATCATGTTCTCGAGCAGCGGAGCTTGCTGCGGCAGCGCGTCATACAACCCAAGGGTGGCCTTTAGAACATGAAGTTCTATGTGACCCTGGGGTGTGGGATGAGGAAGGCCAGCGGTCTGTGGATGTGTTTAACCAACAGTTCATGTCGCCAACTATGAAAGGGTCAGGGGGTAACGGAAGGGATTTGACTGACAAGAAAAATTCCTAACGCTCTTGTGCACAGGTCAGGATTAAATGTTTATGATAGCGTGCACCACATCAGCCCACAAAAATGTGACAATGAGAACATGGCCATCGAGGAAGGATTCAGATAATAAAAATTTAAGAAATTGTTTTTCTGAACAAGCACCCCACAGTGCTCAGACCAGAAGGAATGGGAAGGGAGGAGCATGGTTTTCCAAGCATCCTTGGAACCTCGTGGACAGTGGGACTCCTGGATGGCCAGGATGTCCATGGGTAAATTTTTTTGTAAAAAACTCAGTTTCCTAGCCCAGGATGGCGAGGCCTTGAGTCTGGCAATGTTCAATGTACCTAAATTGAAGGCTTCCCCCATTGCACCTTAGGTGCGAGGGGGTGGGCACCTGGGCCCACCAGCCTCCTCTGGATCCCCACGGGCCTTCACAGTGGCATGGGTGTTTGCAGCAATGCTATCAGAAGATTTGTTAATTTTAGCAGACAGGTTTGCGTTGGCTTTTGCCTTCACTTTTGGTTTCCTCACTGTCAAACAAATTTTTTGTGGTGCGGATAAGATCAGTGCACAAATGTTTGGGTCAAAAAAATTTTTTTTCAGGTAGGTTGGAGACCAAATTGGTTGCAATCAGGGCTTGGTTGCAAAGGTCAGGTGAGATCGAGTCACCCATCAGATCCTCAGATTGGGTGGCCCAATCAGCTTAGCATCCCAATCTGATTGGTTTAGGGATTCCCAAGTTGCTTCTGCCGCAAAGGTTTCAATGTCCTCCTGGCGTTGGGAGTGTGGGGAAGCATAGGCAACCTTGGCCGCTTCCTTGGCCGCTTCCTTGGCCGCGGCCCTGCGGGCCTGTTTGGCCTTCTTTCGCTCTTGAGGGGAGACAGGCTTTACTAGTAAGTAGCAGCCTTGTGCTCCCCACAGGAAGGCATCTTTGGTACTGGTGGTTGGTTCATAGTGAGCCTCCCCATTGGTCATGGCCACCAAGGGGTGCTCTTGGAATGTGATGCCCTCCTTGGTGGGGCATTCATGTCTCTTATGGCTGAATGCGTCGCAGTGGGTGCAGATGGGGAGGTGCGCTGTCTAAGGTTACCCAGAAAGGGTGGGTGGTATGCCCTTTGATATTAATAAAAGTGGAGTGCGGGATCTGGGTTAGGTCCTTTGCAATCTCCTCGGTTGGGGTCAGAACTGCAATGGCTTTGCCAGTGCACAGGTGTGGCTTCAACGTAAAGCGTTGCATCTCAAAGGATTATATTTCTCCATATACAGTTAAAACAGCTTTCAGGTGCTGCTCCAGAATGGCACGCTTGACTGTAGTGGGCAAAAAGTCTAATGTGAGAAAAATTTGGTAGATTTTGTCCATCTGGTGCGCTTGGTTTTAACAACCCGCTTCCCTTTGGGGAGGTCAATCACAACGCGCACTGCAGCAGCTTTGTCTGCTGCCTCCTTGTTTTTAAAACTGAGATCCAGCCAACCATGTGACATGGAGTGAGGTGCAACATACACCGCAGTCAGGAAATGAGTGTGCACATCCCCACAAAATTTTTACAACGCTGTTTGTTGAATATCCAGGAACACTCAGACTCCATATTTTACCAACAAAAGTGGTTGAGAGTGCGGCGTGTTGATGTACTGGTTACATCGCGCCTGCCAAGCGAGGATTTCTGGGGAAATAGTAACTGCCAGTTTTTTCATCTAATTTGCCAGTTTCTCCAGGGCATTTGCAAACGTTGGAAGTCGTAGGCCTACCACCTGTGCCTTTTACCTTACTTGCCCAACTGCTCCCTGACATGGGTGCAGACTAATCTCCTCTGTGAGATTATCAAACTAAATTCAGACTTGAATTGAATAAATTGCAAAAGTGATTGCAAAGAGAGAGAAAAGCTTTTGTCAACTCAATGATATTACTCAGAAGGATTCTTATCCTCTTCCTCATATAGATGATTCCTTGAGGCTATTGTCTGGGTCCCAATATTTCTCGCTATGGACCTTATGAGCGGTTATTGGCAAATATATCTTGCCCTGGAAGACTGTCAAAAATGTGCTTTGATCTCTAGTGAAGGGCTATTTGAGCCTACTCATATGCCGCAGGGGCTTTGCAATGCCCCTGCTACGTTTCAACGAGCCATATATGGCTTGTTTGGGGATTTGAAGCTTTCTTGTGTTTTAGTTTATCTAGATGATGTTACTGTTTTTCACGCACATTTAACGAGCATTTGGCTCATTTGAAGGACTTTTTTGGCCGACTGCATTATGCCTCTCTTAAGATTAAACCATCAAAGTGTGCTTTTTTTAAATCTGAGATGGAATTTTTGGGGCATAAGGTTAATTGCAAGGGTATTTTACCCTTATCTAATAAGGTACAAGCTATTTCTGACATGCCTGTTCCCAAAAGCTTGCACAATAATCAAGTATTTTTAGGAATGGTCAGTTATTACCAACAATTCATCCCCCATTTTGCAAAAATTGCAGAGCCACTAGTCTACCTTTTACATAAGAAAGTTCCCTTTGTATGGGAAAAATCCCAGCAGCAATCCTTCAATCTGTTGCGCCAAGCCCTAATGAGTTCACCCATATCCTATCCTGACTTTTCCAAACCCTTTATTATATATACCGATGCCAGTGATATTGCTATTGGAGCCATTCTGGCTCAACATGATACCAATCTGGTTGATCACCCCATTGCGTACTATAGTAAAACCCTGTCTAATGCTGAACGCAATTATAGCATTACTGAGAGAGAATGCCTCGCTGTTTTACCCGCTATCAAGCATTTCCGCCCCTATCTATATGGCAAGCTTCACTATTGTGACAGATCACGCTTCCCTGAAGTGGTTGCAACAAGTGAAGGATCCTGATGGGCGCTTAGCCAGATGGGCTTTAAAGATCCAAAATTACAATTTTGCATTCAACATCGCGCTGGGGCTATACATCAAAACGCTTATAGCCTTTCTTGATTGCTTATCTTAAGATTATTCTCTGCAGAGGAGGATCGCATTTATGACCTGATTGGTAGACCTGAGCTCTGGTTCCATGAATCTAAGGATGTTGTCTCAAAGTTACAATCCTTAACTGAAGACACTCAGGTCAAAGAAGGTTCACTATACAAAAAGTCAGGATCTAAGTGGTTAACCTTTATTTGGCCCTCTGAGAGAACTGATACTATCATGGAGGCCCACCAAACTGTAGGCCATGGAGCTGTCGTTAAGACCCTCCAATGGTCAAAAAATCATTGTTATTGGGATAACATGCTGGAATCCATACATAATGTGCTAGAGTTATGCCTTAAATACCAACAACAACGTGGAGGGAATCCGATGCTCCAACACCAAAATTATAGGAACTTCCAAACCCTTCTCTACTGAGAGTATTGATGTGGTAGGTCCCCTCCCTACGGCCACCTATGGACATCAATTTATTTTGTTAGCTATCGATCATTTCTCTAAATGGATTGAAGCTATCTCTGTCTACATGGTCACCGCCAAGGCTATGGCATCTTTCCTTTTTAAACAAGTTTTCACCAGGCATGGCAGCCCAAAAGTCCTGTTATCAGATAATGGGACCAAAATCATATCTCAGGTGGTAGCTGAGCTTACCAAATTAATGGGTACCTACCAGTCATTCATATCCCCATATAATCCTTCCACTAATGGTGCCATCAGGTGAGCAAATGGTACCCTTGTAGCCATTCTTAAGAAGATGGCTTCTAATGATCCTAGTAGGTGGAACCTTAACTTACCCAGTGCGATGTTAGCTTATAGAGTTAGCTACCATTGTGTTATTGGAATGTCTCCGTATTAAGCTTTATATGGTTGGGAACCTATCCTCCCTTCAAGTGTACAACCTATACATGAAGAGGCTACCCCGCAAACCACTGATTTAGCGATGAGGAGACTGGCTGATGAAATAATCCGATTACAAGCATTAGCTTCAAGTTCTTTGCCACTACCACCTTGAAGGAAGGAACCTGGACCAACGCTAGTAGACCTACGTTACCAGAATATCAAGTTGGAGACCAGTACTCTTCTACCACCATAGGCTGGGAGGAAGAATTCATAAACTGGACCCCTTATGGGCTGGTCCTTACCATATTATCTATTGTTGGGGTGTTGAATACTCCATTGCCTCTATTGATACTGGTACTGTTATCAATAGAGTGCATAGTAGGTTTCTTTGCAAGTATGTGCCCCCCTAGGCAAGATGTGAGGGGGAATTGTTGGAGATACAACTAGGATGACCAAAAAAAATCTAGATCAAGATTTGATATCTCAGTCTATTAAGATGGAGAAATCTAAAGCTAATATTTACGATTCTCAATTTGACTGAAGAAAGACTCTTCAGAGTTATCAACCTCCTATGATAAGTGAGTCTAATCAACCCTAAGAAACTCAGTAATTTGAGATGGCCAAGCAATTCGAAATGACTAATAATTTCAAAGGGGCTAGGCCTTATTAAGAAGGTCAATCGCATCTAACTAGAACTCTATTAGATATGATCATCACAAATATTATAATAATAATGATAATCAACATTATTGGTCTTCTGGTAGTAAAGATCTTACCTAGGGTTGATCAAGGAAATCCTCGCGAAGAACCACTAAAGTTTCCCTATAAATATCTCTAGTTTTTAATTAATAAAGTACCTCAATTCTTGTCTCATGTAGCTAATTTTGGTCTATTTCATACAGGATTCTGTATATTCAATTGGAATTATCCATTGCAACAGAACATATAACTTCGTTGCACTTAAGTCAATCTTCGCTAGAGCCATGGAACTAATGATCTCATAGCCTTTGTAGTGCCTGTTTATCATAATTTCTCACAAAATCCCAATATCCACCCATGAGGAAACCTGGGAAACATGATCTTGGCTGAACAACGTTTATACCACTTTGACACCTGTGCAGTTAGGTGCGCCAAAGAGAATGAAATCTACACCAACCTTTGGTCAGAGAAATTGATTTTTGTCATCATAAAGTGTGCACCTGAGACCAAAAGTTCAACGGGTAAGAATAAGGTCAAATGAAGAACATAGACCTCAGCTGACCTTTTTGCACTCAGGATAAGACATGGAGAGTAGTGGTGCATGTTTAGGTAGGGTATCAAAAAGCCCCAAAGTGGCTTTTAGAACGCAATGTTATATGTGCCCCTGAGGGGGGGGGCAGGCGCAGAAGGCCAGCGGTTGGTGGCTGGGTTGCCCAGCAGTTCATGCCGCCCACCACAAATGGGTTAGGAGGAAGTGGGAGGGAAATAACGTCCAAGAAAACTTGAGGCAATCCCACACACAGGTTGGGGCATAAAGATTAATGATAGCATGCACTTTGTCATCCCATGAAATTGACACCACAAGCACATGGTAATCAAGGTAAGAATGTTTAGAGTTATTTTGAAATTATGGGTCACATTTATAAACACCCCACAGTGCAGAGACCAAAGGGAAAGGGAGAGGAGGATAGTTGCCCATGTTTCCTCGTCACCATGTGGACAGTGGGTTTTAGAATGGCCAGGATGTCCATAGGTAAATTATTTTTTAAAAACTCAGTTTCCTAGCCTGGTATGGCGAGACCTTGAGTACAGTGATGTTCAACATCCCTATTTGTGAAGGCTCCCATTGCACCTTAGGTGCTACAAGAAGGGCCCCCTAGGCCTTCCATTGCCACTTTCTCATCAGCAGTAATTGTATCCCACGTTGGATACATTTTTTTATATTTGGGGATTTAATGGTCTCCATCTCTTTGGAAGTAGGTGTGGATTTGGCGTTCTTTTTTGTTGATTTGGTTTTATTTTTTTGCATTACTGTGTTCCTGCGGTGCATCAATGGAGGTCAATAATAAATCCAGGAGGGAGATGGGTGGTACAATTGGTTGGTTGAGGCTTGGTAATTTTTCTCTGGTAGATCTGATTCACCCATTGGGTCATCAGGGAGATTGGACCAATCTGATTGGTCCTTGGATTCTCAAACCACTTCCACACAAATGACTTGATGTCATTCCAAGTCTGGGTGGGCAGGTCATGGATGCAGCCATAGCTGCTGCCTTGGCTGCAGCTCTATGGGCCTGCTTGGTCTTTTTGCGCTCCTGCAGGGACACAGGTTTTGTAAGTCTATAGACTAACCTCTTGGTTAGATCTGGAAAAAGTCCCTTTTTTAGGAAGAAGAAGGGATCTAATGCCCCAGTGGAGCCCTTGGCTCCACTGGGGGACTTGGGTCTTGTAGTGGATAAACGTTGGGTCACTGCATTGGCACCAAAAAACCCCACCACAGTACCCAATTTGGCTGCTTCTGCTCTGATTGAAAGGATAAAAGAGGTCTGTAAAGAGTTAATACAGGCCTTAAGCCTTCAACAGCAGCTCCCATTCCATTAAGCTCTGCCATCCTTTACGTCCTTAGGTAATAAGAAAATGAGCTTTAAACTCAGGAAAGAAACTTAGGAAAGGGCTCCTGAGTCAGAAAACTGGGTCTGGGATACAGAATCTAAAATTCTGGGTTCATGAAAGCCAATCTGATATGGAAATTTGCTTTTGGGAAATTTTGAAAAATATTTTAAAAACTCATTGAATTGACCCGGATGAAACCCAATTCACCGCCCC
>JAKSZP010006375.1:0-10312 GCA_022478985.1 Massospora cicadina | reverse complement strand
AGTATGAGAAGTAATCCTCTGTATAGAATTCAACAGGGGTTATGCCCATAATAAAGGCGAATTGCATGAGAGGGTTGAGTGAGGTAGAGCTTTTTGCGCTCTAGTTTCGGCCCATTTCTTCTTAACATCAGCAATAAACGCCACTTCACGGGGATCAGATTTGGGTAGCGTTGGTGCCAGAGGTTTTTGCCACGCCCAGTGGCTCCTTTGGTACATTTGTGTTTGCTTTGGGCTGCAATCGTGGGTTGAATGCGAGCTGGTGGTTTGGACAAGTTTGTGGAGTTCCCCTATTGCTGGAATGTTACAGCAGTTGCTGGCGTCATATTGAATTGAGGGGCGGATTGTTGGGCCTCACTAAATTGGGGAGGCCCATCCAGATTAAAATTAACTCCAGCCAATTGGGAGGAGGGCAATGTTTCATCACCATCCCAATCTATTTGGGTAAATTCAGCCTGAGTATTTGCTGTGATTTCGTGGGAAAAACTCAATGGCTGATTAGTGAATTGGTCGTTTTAAGCATATGAAGATAAAGTGCTGACTTGAGAAGTGCCAATTACGGGGTTTAAATGGGATGGATGAGATTGGAACTGGTGTGAAGTTCCAAAATCTGAACCATTTGAATCCACATTGGGAAGAGTAGATTGTCCCAATTTGGTGCTTAGTGAACCAGAATGTGCGGCTAATCCAACCTTACATCCGAGGGTTTGGGGGCCAGATAGCTGGGTATCGCCCCTCATGGGGGGAGCCAGAAACACGGCGTCAGCATTAATGGATGGGACTGAATTAGCTGACACAATGGGAGAGGTGAATGCCTGGATGGGCTGAGTTGCATTCAACTGAGCAGACGCCATTAAAACAGCGTGGGTAATAACCTCCTTGGTTGGAGGGGGCCCAGCGGGTTGGTGGGAGGCAGCGCATGCATAGCTGTTGGGCGTGCAGGTTGCAGAAGTGCAATCAGGTGAACTGGCACTAGTTGAAGTAGCTCCAGGTCGGGGGGTGGTGCCTGCTTTCACGGCTGCTGCTTGAGAGTGGGTTATTCTGGTAGACCATGAGGTGGGTAACTGAGGGTTGCTTCATTTGGGGGTGGTGCTGGCTTGTTTGGCTGAGCCCGCAGGTTCTTTTGTGGGGTTTCCCGTCATATTTGCTAATAGTTCTCATAAATCTCTTTAGTGGAGCTAAATTTCAAGGCTAAATTGATTTTTGAAAAGTGATGCTTAGCAGATCATCAAGCCCTCCTTTACTTCTGCAAACCAAAGAAGTTAGTACACCAGAAAGCTCAAACCTACTGGAATTTGTGAAGCTATAACTTCAAATATGAGTTTGTGAAAGGAGCATTGAATTTTCTTTTCGACTTCTCAAGTCATATCCCACACATTGCCCTGTGGACTCAGATGAGGTGGATCTGGTCACCGTCATCCCTCCCACCCAAATCTTATCCAACGTCCCCCCATGGTTTTGACGGTGGACTTAGCTCCAGACGCACCCCTAATCTCCTGAGTTTTTGCAGCGCAAACAGCCTGTGCAGAAGGGGTGGACCTTTTGCAACAGTTGTTCCTATCTGTTTCAAAACATACCTTGTATTCTCTGGCTGAGGGTCTCATTCAAATTCTGTTAAATGTTTGGGTTCCTCCCCTTCTTTGAGCTGAAGTGATTCAGGCTTACCATGATCCCCATGGTTGGACATCCAGTGAATAAAAAGTGCTTTAACTTGATAAAGTGTACCTATAATTGGGTGGGCTTGTCAAAAGATGTTCTTGCATTGATTTCAGAAAGAGTAACTTGTGCATGGGCCAAGTCATATTGGTTGGGCAATAATGGTCTTCATCATTCCTTACAACAGGCAGAGGGTCCATGGACATCAGTGTCCATGGACTTCATCATTGAACTTCCCAGTTCCAATGAATTTATGGCAGTGATGATAATTGTTGACCACTTCACAAAATTTTCCCTTTTTATCCCCTGTTCCTCCAGTATCACTTCTAAGGAAACTGCTCGTCTTTTTGTGTGCCATTTGTTTTCAATGTTTGACCTCCCATAGGAGATTGTTAGTGACTGCGAGCCCCAGTTTATAGCACAATTCTGGAATGAGCTCTTGAAGATTATGCGCTGCAGCTTCACTGCGTACCACCCCCATTCTGATGGGCAAACTGAATGGGTCAATCAGATCCTTGAACAGTACCTGCGCTACTATGCAGCTGCTGCTCAGGATACCTGGGCTGATGACCTCCCCCTTGCTCAGTTTGTATATAATAATGGCACGCATGCCTCCACTGGATTCTCCCCATATGAAGCAACCTTAGGGTACAACCCCTCATTCTCAGTTGCCCATGCCTTTGCCCAGAGGTATGAGCCACCGCTGATCATGCCTAACATACCCAGACACCACAGTCCTTAGTTTGGGAGTATCTCACTAAGGCTATAAGTGACTACAAGCAGTTTGTAGATTGGAAGCGGCTCCCAGCTCACAAAATCAAAGTTGGTTCACATGTCATGCTCAACACATGACATTTGCAGATGCAGGTGCCCTCACATAAGTTTGAAAACAAATGCTCAGGTCCTCACTTGATGGAGAATATTTGAGTAATGGTTTTTTCAGTTGAAATTGCCACCTCACTGGAAGCAACACCCAGTCTTCCATGTGTCTCAGTTATCCCCCTTCAAGGGGGTGATTCCCTCAGGTCCTGAGCCTATTGTTATTGAGGATGTGGAGGAGGATGAAGTGGAGGGCATCCTGGCCTCCTTTAAATCTCAGCGATCAGTTCAATATCTCATTACTTGGAAAGGCTATCCAGCCTATGAGAACAGTTGGGTCAGAGCCTATGATTGTGCAAACTGCTTGGAGCTGGTTGAGGCTTTCCATGCCTCCCACTCAGAAGCTCCTCATCCTTCCCCAGAGATTTCTGCTTTAATGGTGATCATATTACATAAAGCTTACAAAAATGTGGCTCTTGCGCAATTCCCCAGTGGTGGCATCCCCCCTTTGGCAAAAGGGAATGGTAATGTAAGTCCAGGGGAACATCCCCTCTGCCTAGACTGGGCAGTGTTCCCATTCCCCACCAAAAGGGTCCTAAGAGGGCAGCTGTCCCTCTCATCATGCATGGTAATCTAGACCATGTGATAGACAAGCGTTGGGTAATAGCCATCCCTCTGAAAATTCTGCCACTTGTACCCACAATTTTTGCCAAATTAGTATGGCAAATTGAGGAAATTTGTGCTGAAATTCTGACAACCTTAAATTTATGGCAACAAAGCCTGACAGGTGTTTATATTCAGGTAATGGAGTATATAGGGTCTAATTCTCAGCCACACTCACCAGCAGCATTGAGCCACTGTAAATTGTTTTTGTCAGTTTGAAACCAGTTTTAAAACATCAGGAACAAAGCCCCATGGGCGTGTAACTGCCAAAAAAATGTATCCAATATTGAATTTCCAACAAAACTCACCAATGGCATCAGGTCATTAAAAAACATTGTCCTCAATCTAAAATCTGCCTCCAAAACTTTGGGAACAAAGCCTGACAGGCTTGTTCCCTTTAAAATAAATGTACCTTATGTCAGATCTTTGGCAAAACTCGCCAATGGTGTCAGGACATTGTTAAAAGTTGCCTCCAGCTCTGAACCCATCCCTCTCATCTCAGGAGCATTATTCAATAAATCTTGCTTGGCTGAGCGGATGCCAAAGTGACTGAGTGCAGGTGAGTTAGGTATCCTAAACCTGTTCCTGCTCTCTTGGGACCATCTCTATGTGGGGTGGTCCTGGGAGGTTCCTGTTGCCCATCAGGTAAGATGCCATCATGCTAATCATTAAAAGGTAGTAAAGCCACAATTTGTACATTTGAAGCTGAATCAGCATTAACTTGGCCCACTGCCAACTCTTTTAATGTCAGTCCAATTAGGTTCATTTTTGTTTTCCCTTGCTCAAAGTTTGTGGTTTAGATTAAATCTTGAGGGCCTTGATCCTGAGCTTTTTAAGCTATTCCCTAAAAACTATTGTCTATTTAATTAGTAATAGCACACTGAGGTAATTGACAGTTGATTTTCTACTTTTACATTTCCAATAAAAATCTCATTTTCCAATTCCAGTTTTTATTATAACAAAATCCAAACCACCCTTCCCAACTCAATTATTTCAAAAACCCTTGGGCCTCAGGGCCATGTTTTACTGGTTCATTGCATAGGTTTATATTCACAGCTATGGCCTATGGGCGCTTGTTGGAAAAATTTGTTTCCATTATAACAACAGACATTAATGCAGCAGTGTCTCTAGCATTCAGGCTTGCCATTTGGGTGTTTTAGCACCTTAACTGGCAGGCTGGTCTAAAATTAACTTTCTATTTCTATAACAGAAAGTATTTGTGCACATCACTACAGAAATATTCCCAAAGTGCTGTTAAATTTATATTCAAAAAACTTGAATCCCATGCTCCACTTATGACGGAGGCTGAGAGTTTGGAGTTTTGATGTATAGGTTGCACTTTGCTTGCCATTTTAAAATCTCTGACAAAATACTCACCGCTGTTTTCTTATTTTTATCATGACTACCAGTGTCACCAAAGCGTTTTTTAACTTTGGATGGTGCAAAAACTGACCCTGTGCCCTTCACCACATTTGCCCAACCCTTACCAGGCATTGGGTTCACACTTATCTCCTTTTATAGATTATCAAACTTACCAATATTGAATTGAATCAGTTGCAAATAGTGATTGCAATGAGAAAGAAAAGTTTAAGTATATGCAAAATAATTATCTATTTTTTCTAGGTAAGAAATATAATCCTACTTCCAAACTGTAGAAGGCTCTTGACTTTTTTTTATTTATAATAAGAATTGGGTGGATGAAGCACTGCACGTGCATAAAACAATGGAGCTGGTTATGGATCCCTAAGTTTAGGCAGTAGATGTACATAGTATAAATACTCATAAAAAGGGGGTTTTATGACATTCTTCTCCACTTGTTTCCATTAAAGACATCTAGTACTTGTATACTATTGTTTCTCTAAGTCAATTAGCATACTACACTTCCTAAAGGCTCCTTAGTAATATCATCCAAGATGTTGATAAATATTTGGCAGATGTGCTAAAGTCAACCATAAGAAATTCTTCCATGAAGCAAGACTTTTTGATTATGTCAACGCTGCATCCTTAAGCCCTAGAGCAATAACAGTAAATATTTTGATTGCACTTTAAAAATCTAGTTCAATTTATTATGATGAGCTATTTATTAATACATGTTCATTACAAAATATTTTTTTCTTTCCATATGATAATTGGTACTTAAGATTAGGAGAGGTTGTATTAGGTTGTGCAAAAGTAGATTGTTCCAACGCCATAAGGGTTTGAAAAAATAACCAAGTTAAAGCATATATTTTGGGTTATTTTGTTATATTTGCAATACGTCAAGGAAAAACCAAACTATTGAAGAGGTTCCTTAAGCACCCATTATAGCATCCTTAGTCCAAAAGGTATTACCATTTTAAAAGTTTGTTAAATCACTCTACACAGGGAGGGGAGGGTACATATAAATGGGGTAATATTGTATACAACCCAAATGCCAATCTCAAGGCTGCTGACATCTACATCAAGAAGTTTGCAAAATGTTGTGTTTTCAGTGAGGAGTTGGGAGCAGATTTAGGGATAAAGACTCTTTATCTGTGTCTCTAGTCAATTTTAATATAGATATAACTAATAGTGTTAAGGTGCTAATTTTGTTATAGTTTGAAAAATATAGTCCTCTTATTGACACAATAAAATTGTTATTTGAGGATAATAAAGGTTAACAGGGGGTATGAGAAACTATATTTTTCAAACTATAACAAAATTAGCACCTTAACACTATCAGGGTCTTGTTTTTTTATAAATTTATAAAAAACTGAGACAATAATTCCTGCACATAGACTTGTAAGCGTAATTCCTAGATTTCAATAGATTTCTAAAATTATGGAATCCCATTTGGTAATTTTTGGGTTGTTTTGGCTCATAATTATTTATCAAAAACTTTTCCACCTATATTTTCACTAAGAAATTTTACCTATAATTTTATCTGATTTCAATTCTAGAACAATATTTTAAAGGTATCAGCCTCCTGTCTGAGAGCCTTGTTTAAGATTATGCTTTTTAATCACCTTATTTAACATATAAACAATACTCACTTATATTCAATCTTACTTGATCTGGTCATGTATAATTTAGCAGTCAAAGATGTATGTGCTTATGACTTGTAGTTTCCAAGGAATCTTAATGGTTAGAGAGTAGTGGTGACTAATTAATGATTATCAAGAGTATGACCCAAGTCCTCAATTCTAACAAAGGCAGTGTCTAAGGGTTGGGATCCTTTTTGGTTTGGAAAGTATGTACTTCTTGGTCTAGCTTAATGGCTTTAGATAGAATCCTTATCAGACTACAAACTCCTAATAGTCGAAAATAGGTTACTTGCTCGAAGTTCTTGAAAGATAAAGATAATCCAAAAAGGTTTATGGCCTCAGTAGAAAGGCTTTCTTTGACCAAATCTTCCACTTGGTTTTAAATCAATTGTTTCATTCATTTTTACTTATGTTGGCAATGTACATCCTCAAGTTAGCTCATCCTATATATATATATATTCAATTTAACTACTAATATAAGATATAAAATAAAGGAAAAGAGAATATAAATCTATTATGTTTGGAATGTAAACTATGGAAAAGTTTTATATTAGAGATCAAAACTTAAAAATGATTCTGCCACATGTATTAAATGCTTATTCGGACTATCTAAAACTTTTGTTTGGGCAAAACTATAATAGATGTACTGTAATTGGTATCTATATAGCAGTGAATATAATCGTTGGACACCTGTTTTTAATTAAATAATATATGAATACGAACCTCGAGTGCGTCGTCTCCGGTCGCGTATTCCCAAATAAACCTTTAAAACTTTGAATACGAGTTAACTTATTGTACGCCAATACTATAAGATTAGATTCCTCCTACCTCGAATAAACAACATTATAAGATTAGATTATGATTAAAGTTGACCAACTTATCATCGGAGGGGATTCTATTGCAAGTTTAACTGGAATTTGGGTAATGGAATTGCGCTATATTTGATCTAAATTCTATTTGAATATCAGCATTTTTATCAAAATTGTTTGACGTTTGTAGTAGGTAAACGGCTAATAAGGATATCCATCCGAATCCAACTTTAACCTTCGAGTGGTGGTTTAAGCTGATCACTCTCCTATTGGTTAGGTCAATTGTTAGGATATGGAATGGATAATATATGAATAATTAAATCCAATAGGATCAATTTTAGTTTTGGATTGATTATATGATTCCCACCCCATCCCACCTCATCACACCCATTTTCATAAATTTATCTATTAGCAGAGCTCTACTCAAATCTAACAATTTAAACCCTATTACCCATAAAAGCCTAAGTGGAAGGGTAATTCAATTTGACTTAAAACAGGATGGATTAATTAGGCAACTATAGAAAGGTGCGAAAATTTCCACAATCAAAGATTGTGAATCAATGTTGGATTCAAGCCAAATGTATAACACACCTGATAAATATCCATGTTTAGCCCTTAATTATAATAACGGCACACTAAGCGAAATATGTAGTGAAACATGGTCATATCACCGTTTAGTGACTTATCAAATTATGATTAAGCCATGGCCTAGTTTCAAAATCTGCAGTAAACCCAAGGTTTAATACAAAGTGGAATAAAAAGGATATGAATTATTTAACGGTAATTGATAGGTTACGTGTAAATCCAAAAAGTTATCTAAATAACACATTCACTGACTGACATCTGAAACCTTCGAGTCTGATAAATTCAATCTATTTGGGCGAGTAGGTAAGATTAGCGAATATATCGAACAATTCATCAAATTGCTCACCTGAAACTAAACAAAAATCAATGGTAGAGTTTTAAGTAAATTATTATAAATTAAGTAGATTAGGATAATCAG
This sequence comes from Massospora cicadina, assembly GCA_022478985.1. Classification (NCBI taxonomy): domain Eukaryota; kingdom Fungi; phylum Entomophthoromycota; class Entomophthoromycetes; order Entomophthorales; family Entomophthoraceae; genus Massospora; species Massospora cicadina. The sequence goes on along the minus strand of JAKSZP010006375.1, from coordinate 2,363 downwards.
CTCACCAGCCGAAGGGCAACAGCGGAGCTGTTAGTCCGAGTGGCTAGAGAGTAACGCTGGCACAGCCTATAGGCTATCAGTGTGAGCTTATCATCTGATAAACTTTAAATACCGTAGCAAAGCGCGGGTATTTAGATGTTAGATTACGTAGCGAAGCACGGGTAATAGATGCTAGTAATTTATTAAGACTAGCTATACCCAGCCATGCGTTGCTGTGGCTCAGTTTGATTAAATGGAAAAGAAAGAAGAGAGAAAGCATACGTTTCTAATAGCGGAGTTACCCGGCATTGCTCGGGTTTATTTATGAGCTCACGTCAACAGCCTAGAGGCTGTGCCAGCACTACGCTTGAGCCACTCGGACTAACACCTTCGCTGTTGCCCTCGTGGCTGGTGAGCTGATTATTCTAATCTATTTAATAAGTTATAATAATCGACTTAAACTCAACATTGATTTTTATTTAGTTTCGAATGAGCAATTTGGGGAGATATTCAAAAATATTCACCAATTCTCACCCACTCGCCCAAATAGATTAAGCCTATCAGGCTCGATGTATTTCAGATAGCAATTGGTAAGTTAATAGATTATAATCACTAATTCTCACCCACTCGCCTATATAGATTGAACTTATCAGACTCGAAGGTTTGAGATGTCAGTCAGTCAGTGACTGGGTTTTATTAAGTATATTTGGGGATGGAATTTTTTTATTAACTGACTTTGAAAAAGAAAGTTATCAATTCAACCTGCATGTATGTTTTTTTCTTTTTTTTTCTTTTTGTTCGCGCATAACTGTAAATATTGGACCGATTTGGATGATCATCTTCAAAAATCGAGGATGCTCCAACTTAGGTCACAATTTACTTTTGTAAGTATTGGACAAGTATCTGCCCATTAATTTAGTAAATATATCAAAATGAGCTCGGAAGCGATGGATACTTGTGGGACTAAATCAGCTCCGGATAAACTTTTTCCGGCATCAGTGAAGTGATAGCTTCGTTGCACATTTGATATGTCCTATGGCTGGGGGTATGTTCAAAATTAAGTCAGTATGAGCTCATAGCGGGTCGAGCTTAAACATTATAGATGGCTATCATTTTAGCATAATTTGACCAATAAACTTATCTAAATTTGATAAAATGAATTATCTATATATAAAACAAAGTCGGGTTAGTTACACCATTTATAACTCAAGAACGGCTGGACCGATTTTTATGATCTTTGCTTTGTTGGATTTGTCTCCGCCCCGAATAGCAGAATAACTATTAAAACATGGGAAAAATATAGTAAAATAAAAAGTTTTATATGTAACAAATGAAAATCCTATATATACTTCGATGGTATTCACTATATTGTTACAGCTGAGCAGTTTTATTCAGCTGATTTGATATTTTAAATGGTTTTGTTAAGTGGTTAGTGGTCATTCGGGTATTTAACAAGCTTATCTAAATCAAAACTTTGAATCAAAAGTCTAATTGATTTTAAAAATATCTCCTCTAGCATAATCAGCTATCCCTCTCTCTCACAAATATCACTTTTTATAACAAAAAGTGAATTGAACAAAAATTGAGAGAGCAATCAACTGCCATAAAGCACTGCAATTTTATAGAGCAGTGAACAAAGATCAACCAACCAAGCGTAGGGAAGTCTAGCTGCCCGTCTGTGCACAGCACATAGAAATGGATGACTTGCCCACACCAATAGTGAGTTTTATTAAGAATAATACCAAGGTCACTGAGATGGATGAACCATCTGCTGACCTTCCCGCTGGCCCAAGCCCTGACATGACTAGAAACGGGGCTGGGCATTCCACCATGTATGCGCCAAGTAACAAACTGGCAACACAAATGACAACAAAATAAATGAACGTGTCAATGGGTCATGGAGCCCTAACAAATAGCATAAATGACAGGGTCAAATCCCTAGGATCAATGCCCACCAACACCCAGATGACAAATGCAACCTTCCAGGAGTGAGGCCTGACACTGATAACAGCAGAGTCAGAAATATTCCCCAGTGAACCTCAATTAGCAGGGGGGACTGGGGCCTCACAGGGTGAGAAAATTCTTTCCAATAATGCAAAAAACCTGGATGAGGTATTAGTAGGATCTGAAACTGACTTGGATTTGAATAACAAAAATTGGTGATTCAAACCAATGGAGTCAAGCAATAAAAAGCTTTCTTCCAACATGGAGAAGCTTACTGAATCAGCTCAGAGTATTTGGGTGAAGAACAAGTCAGATGCCAATCCTGAAACAGCCCAGTTGGGGGGTGAATGGTCCCTGACCAAAATTGATTTGGTAGCATGAGTAACTCATTGGGTGGAACACCTGATACACAATTGAGTGCAATCCCCAATGAAGGCATT
>JAKSZP010006374.1:0-10355 GCA_022478985.1 Massospora cicadina | reverse complement strand
TTTATTCCCTTTCTTCCATATTATCACCACCCACACTCTGTTTCCCTACCCTACTTCTCTTTCTACCCTTATCTTTTCTCCTTCTTACATTCCCAATCCTTACCCTCAGTTTCTTTATCTAGTCACTACTCACCCCTGTCATCTCTTAGCTATATTTAGGTACCTTTCACTACTTGTTGAACGGCTTTCTTCTCCGTAGGAGATTGGTTAGTTTCTTTCAGTTCCTATTATGCTCTACCATCCCTTTTGATTGTTGACCTTACATTCCCATTTATTATCCCGCTAACCTATGATTAGTCTCATTGATAGATACGGCTGAATAAACAGGGTTGTTTTTTATTAACAGGTCTTGGTGTTGTTGGGTACAGCAAGAGGGAATTCTCAATTGAAGTCACATAGACGCTAAATGGGTTCCATTATTCATAAAAACTAAGAGCGGTATTATATTCTAAGCCTAACCTCTGATCCTATCTTGTTGCTCTTTTTAGTGTTATATCGTAGCCTTCATACCCATTCTTCCACCACCCCTATGGTTTATGGATTACATGATTAGGTTCAGCCCTAGTGGGTTGTTTAGTTGTTCACTTAGTCACTCACTATTCAAGAACTCTTATCTGATTTGTTTATGTATTCTCTTACTCTTCTTCCCTTATTCTTATTCCCAATTCTTATAGTCTTATCTAGTTCAATTTTACCCCTATTCTTCTCCCCCATTACTACATCCTTTACAATATTATCGACCTAATAGGTTTATCCTTATCCCTATCTTTGGTATAAGCCCTACCTTTAAGCCCCTATAACCTAAGCTATAGAATTTTATAAAATAACCTAGCCATAGGAAAATAAGGGAACCTATAACTTAAGTCAGTGAAGGGATCCAAATAGAGAGTCCACCTGGGACGTAGAGAAGGAAGTCAGAGGGAATAAAAAAGAAGAGAGGGTGGGATTCTACCATGATCATCCCTAGTTAATTAGCTAACCTCCCTCTCTTTTCTTATCTTTTTCCTGTATCCTTTTTCCCTATAGTACCATTACGCCTTATCTTTTCTTACTTTCTTTTAGTCCTCTTTCTCCCCCTTCTTTTTCTTTGTTTTTACTTACTTTCTCTATTTCTGTATTCTTTCCTATTAGTTTTATTCCTTAGCATTCTACTTCAATATGCATCTCGATTCTAGTAAATTATTTGTATACTTAAATGGTTTCTATAGAAATAGTTAGTTGGGTTATGGTGAAAGAAGTATTGGGTTTTTATTAGTAATACTACCAATCCCTCTCCTTTATCACCTATTCCCCTTACTTGGTTTCGTGGGAGATAGGGGATGGGGTGAAGTCCAGTATTATTCGAATTAGTATTTAGATAAAGTTGAAATGGGCTATTTTGTATTACCATTCTACCCTGTGTCTTCGTGATTTACTGGTAAAAGTTTTTTTACTAGGTGAAATCCCTGGTTGAACAAAAAGGGAATTGGAGAAAGAGTTGGCGATATAACCTATTAGGGATAAGGATATTCATATCGTGCTATGCTCGTACCTATGAGGTAGTTGAGGTATAAATAACCCATATACAGGTACAACTTTTGTTTTAGGATAAAGAGGAACAATTAAGTATAAGCTCAAAGGATTATAACCTATTAGATAATGCCCATGGATGGACTTATGTTTAAGAACACAAGGGATAATGAAAAAGTATAAAGGAACTAGTAGAATAACAAGAATAAACAAAAAAGAGGGAAAACCTTAAGGATAGTAACAGGTCTCTTGGGTGTAAACTTTGTAACCCTAGTCCTATAATAGCAACGAGACTAACTTTATATACTAATCATAAGGACTCGATTGTGTATAAAGGGAGGGAAATAAAAGAGATAGGGGAAGGGAGAGGGTAGAAAAGAGAATATGGGGATCTATATGAGGGAAAATAAGAAAACCTGGGATAAACCCATATTAGGGATTGGAAATATTTGTAAAATAAACTAGTCTCACATAAAAATATCCATTATGTAAATTTATTTATGGTTTTCTACCTAGGGAATAAAAGGCAAATCCCACAATCAACTGGTTCTATTCGCCACTAGTACCGGATTAATTTCCTATTCGTACCTTAATGATAAATAGTCTTTATATTTATTATAGTAAATACGTGAGGATACAGGTTAATAAGAGGGTGGTTAAAGTAGGCTCTTTCTATCTCACAAATAGTCCTACACTATGCTTATGTGGGAATTTGAAAATGTGATTACCCTTTACGTCAATAGATGGGGGTCAGTTTATAAGGCTAGGGAACCATATGTGTGAGGCCTAGTATAAACATTGAAAACCTTATTCTATGAAATAGGTCCCTATATAAAACCATGGCGAACTACTATTGAAATATGCACCCTTTCTCATCTTTTTCTTTACTATGACAATTATATTTTTCCTTTATCGAATCTAATGATATTTACTTGTCATTCAATCCCTCTGTTTTCACCTTGTGCTAGGATTTATCCTGATAAATAATTATATAAGTAGAAATTGTACTATTCACCAAAGTTTTTAAAAGTAAAATTCATAAATGGTAAAGCGTAAAATAATGAGTACCAGGGTTTGAACAAACCTAAAGGTGAAAGATGGTCCATAAACCTATAGAAAAATCATCTACTATAAGAGGGAATAAGAAAAAGGGGAATGATAGAAGAGAGGGTAGGGGCACTTTGATATAAGTAATATAAAGGATAAAATCGACATCATAAAGTTGTGAGGATAACATAAATCCCCAAATAGGGGACTAAGATGTATATCATATATGAGTTCATCTGAAGAAGTGTTGCAACTATCTTATGTTAACGAATTTATCTCGATTATGTTGTATTATGTCCATTTATGTTGCAATCATGGATTTTGGTTATAAATTAGATTGAGAACGGGACTCCTGATCACCTCTTTAGTTATTTGCCATTACGATAAGTTATTGTGACATATGTTTTATGTTTATCATTCTATAGCTCACTAGGTACCAACTAATTGCCTCTAATAGGCATCATGAAAATACTCTAACTAGATGGGCTATAATCTACATTGGGATCCCTAGATTATCTGAACTTATCAGTAACTTTTATCAGACACGTGGAGTGTTTACCAGAAATTATTTATTCACCTTTTCTTTTACCAATAATTATTCATTCACCTTTTACCAGAAAGAAATTGTTAGCCTATTCACTGTTATGGGTTGTTGCCCTTCTAATCTGTCTTATATCTAATGACATGCAATAAAGCCACCTTACAATAATAATTATCAAACTCTATTCAGGATACAACTAATTACCGTAGATATATAACCCCTTTCCTCTTGATAACCCCATATTATCTACATAGACTATATCCACTAGGGATAAGAGGTGTATACCGGCCAGGCTCTCAAGGAGTCTATTAATTCAGAGATAGCGATTACAGGTAAGACATTGAATATGATTGTAACTTAGCACTAGTGATTTAAATAATTGGGGAATTTCTATTAAGAATAGAACCACTTTATCCCACAGTAAAAAGCTATAGTACTAGAATCGAGATCTATAAGATGGATAAATAGGGAGGGGATAATATGAAAAACATCAGCATAAGGAAAGAGGGTACACTAATAAAACCATATAAGGAGAAAAAGCTAGGAATCAATTAACTCCTTAATCAATTCGATATTAGAGATATAATTTCTATACCAGAATAACTTTTAGGGTTAGCTAGATTCTACCCTACTGCCCCTATACATACGGGTTATTAGTTGAAGTTTAGCCTTTTTTACCCCTCTTCACTGTTATTTATCCACCCTTCTTTTGATCCTCCTTTCTTCTGCCTTTTATCCTAGTCCCTACCCCCCTCTCATACCCTATCCTTTTATCCATTCCCTATCCATTACAAACATTTAACCTCCCTACCCCTCAAGGGGTTTTATGCAGATTCCCGGTTATAGGTGCCCTTCCATATATTAATTTTCATTCTACAGTTAGATTATATTTTCTGGCTTACCCTTAGTTAAACCTTTCATCGTCCTACAAAGTATCCCCTATCTTATGAAACACTAAGGCCTTACACAAATCACTAGTTTTTATCTTTTACCAAACTATTCTTGTACTTTTTTCTTCTTTCTATTAACCATTTTATTCCACTAGCTACTACACTTTTTACATGTTTTTCCTGTGACTGGACAAAATGGAAATTTAGTAGCAACTAGTTTATAACCATAAGCAGAATTTGAGATGGGTTGGGACTATGTGACGACAATGAAGAATAAATGAAAGAGGTACACATAAGAGAATATAGGGTTACAAAGAATAAAAATAGGATTAGTAGGGAATCCCCATTCAAAAGTCATATAATCAGCTAATATTATAAATCTACAAGACTCCCATCTCGATAAATAAATTTAATAGATAGCAGTGTGGAGTGACGAGTTTAAACAAAAAGAATAGCAAGATTGGGGATGTAAGGGAACATGTATAGAGAGAAGGAAAAACCATTGACAGGTAGGGTAAAAGGAGAGGGAAAGTGGGTGAGTAAGATAAGAAAGGGAGGGATAGTGATCAGAGGATCTGTAGTACAAACTAAGAGGGTATTTGGTAATAGTAATAAGGGGGTTGTAATACTCGCTATCTTCCCCTTGGCTTAATTTTTATCAGTAATTGGTCACCATAGTCGTATTTTTATAATATTCAAGTAGTGATTAATTGATGTTAATTCGCCCCATATAAATGCTTATATAGATTTTCTTTATATGCTTATTCTAACCCAGTGGTTCTTAGCAGTCTCCTCATTTGTTCTTATCCTCTAATTGTCATACTCTGTAACCCGGCTTATGGATAGGAGTTTATATAAAATGTGTGCATAGACTCCCTTATACGTGTTATGGTTCTATAAATGAATTTACTACAAAACCCCCACCTTTCTGTAGGAGCTCAAGGAAGTCCCTTGGGGATAGAAAACGTAGCTATAGAAGAATGGTAACTAGAACATAGATAACCTCACGAGGTTTTGAATAAAAGTTTTGAGATATAAGAATATTGTAGAATGGTTTGTTAAAAGTTAGCCTATTACCTATGTGGTTAAGTTGGAAAGAGGCACAACATATGCGTAAACTTCTTGCTTATCATAATACTTGGAGGATGGTAGCCATACCCGGGTAAAGAAATAGGAGACTATAGGAGAATACCACTACTTTGGATAGTTTGTATATTCTAGCGTATCTCTCTCTGTACACTTTCATCTTCGTGGCTTACCCTAGTTTAATGTCACCTTTTTGGTGATTAGGGAAACAAAGTAGCTATAATCAACAATGATAGTCGATATGGTTTATGATTATGGGTGAGGATAAGATGAATAGGATAGAAGCATGTAATTAGAGGGGGACTTATGATTAGGATCCTTGAGATATAAACATATTTTATCTATCTCAAGTTTTTTTTATCTATCTCAAGTTTTCTTTTTATATCTAGCTTTCTCTATCCCAAGTTTTATCTAGTATTTTCTTTATCTATCTCAAGTTTATTCTTTTGAGGTAGACTTATGACTTTTCACTCTCTTATGCAATTTTCTTTTTTCTTACTCTTTAAATTTATCTATTGATAGATGTTTTCTCACATACTGTTAAAATTTATCAAGATAAGTCTACCCCAACCACTTACACGTATTGTTGAACTTCTTCGTTTTGGTTGATCTATCTATATATCCCCTACTATTACATTATTCAAATATTATACACAAAACATGTGAACACTCCCCTCACTCTAATCTCTACTCTCCCACTTACTTATAATGGGCTTATTCACGTATTATACTTTAGTCCTTTCTATTACTATTGAATTTGAGTCTATACGTTTTTAGTAGACCATACATGTGGTTATCTTCTTTCTTATCCTCTTAGAATCCTCCCCAACTAGTTCTTTTCCTAGTGTCCTCTACTCTCATTTGGGACAGGGTTATACCCCCCAAGGGTACCCTCTTCTAACACAGTAAACCACATTTATCAAATAGGAACTATCTTTATAATGAGAGGTTGATTAGAATCAAATCGGGTAATTTTAGTTGACTGATGAATAACCAAGAGCGAAGAATGGATCTGTTAAAATAAAAACAACAGCTAAGATAAACATAGGATACAAAAATAACTGTAACTAATAGGAGACGTCAGGAAAGTGAAGACTAAAAACACACGTGAGGGGAAAAGAAGCAATGGGAATAGAAAAAAAGGGGTTTAGGAGGGAAAGTGAAAAGGGGAGGGAGAAAAGAGAAGAAGGAGAACAAGAAAGAAGTGGGTAGGAAGGATATGAAAGGGGGGAGGATCACAGGCTAGAGAAAGAATAGGGTATAAAATGGCGGGTCTATAACTGAATAATCCAAACTTGACGAGATTAGCTTATATCTCTGAGAATCCTCAATTGGAACAATAAGACAAAAGACCCCCTAAGAAATATAAAAACAAGGGAATAAAAAGAAAATTAACCACAAATCAAAAAGGATTAGGGAAAAAGGTTTACAAGAGTGAAATAGAAAAAGACTAAAACCCCACAGAACAAAAAAGGGAGGATGAATATATATCAGCTAAAAAAATAAGAATAAGCCTATAACTTAATTATCTTTATAAAATGCTTATACAAGTATAATAAACCGGGGACTATTCAACAAGGATAAAACGTAGTACCCTTGGCGGTACACTAATAGGGTATTACAAGGATAAGAATCACCACACCTATGATAAGCTAAACGGCTAAACCTATCACACAATGTACCCTATTTACCATCGGTCTTTTTAAAAACATATTCTGCCCTATTCACGAATTATCCATTCTATTATCCATTCCTTCCCCTTTTGATTCTCTAATCTTCTACCATTTCTTCTATCCCCTTACCAATTATCCGTCTAATTATGATACGTATAGATTGTCCCTATTACAAATCTGTCTACGTTATTGTGACTCACTCGAGTCATTCACAATTATGATTTTTACAAATACCCTCTATTAACTGCTATAAACCTACTTTTAAGAATACCAGGTACCAACTAGTTTCTCTTCCATCGACTCAAATTATGAATAACAAGAATAATAGACTATAACTTGATCAAATAAAAGATAGAAACCACCAAATAGTAGACGCTATATAAAATAGAAAACCGGATTATTCACTGTCTTTATATAAGACATAATTTATTACCCAACTTGAAACTATTAAAACCCTTGTTAAGGTTCTCTGTTTTGTTAGTTTCCTATTTTACCCCATTCTCCAAGTCCACCCTCTTCCTGACGGGCCCTTTCTCCCCCCTCTTTTTACCCTCCTACTCCACACTTATCTTTTAGTCAACTTGTCAATTCGTGATACCCTTTCTTGTTCTTCCTTTCCCTACTATCATTGTCTTACCCAAAGCTTCCTATTTCTTCCCTCTCCTTCTTTTCCTATGCGTTCTAGTTCCTTCTTCCTTATTTTATCCTCTTGATTCTTTGTTGATCTTTATTCTTTGATCTGATATTATTCTCTCCATTCCTTTTTCGGCTCTATTAGCACTCTCATTCTTTCAACTCACAATTACCTTACGGCAGACTCACATTTTGAGTCAATATTCTTCACAAGTCTATCTACTCACGCAGGTTGTTGTCTTTTATCTCCCACAATACAAGCCTATAACAAAATGCTACAAACTATCAACCTACTCAGGTGAGGCCAGGTGACGCCAACTTGAGACATACTTCCACGATTCACTCTTTACCCCTTTTTATGATTTCTCGACTTCCTTCCCCAAAGTTTTCTCTAACTACTATCACTCACCCACCTATCCACCTTTTTTCTTTTTTTACCCTAGTCTCACTACCCTTATCTTAGTCACTTCTTCTTCACTACCTTTGAACTATCCCCTTCTTTCCCCTTTCTCCCCTCACTCCCATTCACTCCTCCCTTTGTCCTTTTTTCCATTCCCCTAATCCCTCACTTCTCTTCCCCAAGTCTCATCTCCTTCGTCCTCCTCCATCCCCTTCTCCCTTTTCTTTTTTCCCTTTTCTACTTTCATGTATTTTTCTATCTTTTTATTTTCTTGCTAATTTATTCCTATCCAACTTTTTAGTTGAGTCAATCACAAATGATATATATATGTATCTTTTATTTATTCCCACCTACCGCTACCCTCCACTGCTATTTCATCCTTCGCTTATCTGTATATGCCTTTTTTCCCCGACTATTTGATCTTTTTAAAAGTAAGTTCCCAACCACTTCCTTGTTCCCCATTTTTTCTAATATTCCAAATATTCCTTTAGAAAGTAAAAAAAAGTGGATGTAGACTAGATGAATAATGGTACCATAAAGAAAAAGGTGGTAATAGAGAAAAAGGGGGGATGCGAAGGATGTAAAAGAAAAAAGAAGGGCTTGAATAAAGAAGAGGGAAAAGAAGGGGGTAGGGTAGGATAATAAAGCCAGGGTAAAAGATGAAAAGGTAATATTTACCCTTATTTCTTTAGCAAGGGTTTTCTTATCCTTGGTCTCTTCTTCCCACCTCCCTTGTTCCCCATTCCCTCTCTTACCCTTGCATTCTATTCCCTTTTCCATTTCTTGAGTCCTTCCCTCTTTTTCCCACCTTTTATATTATTCTTTTGTCCCCTCCCCATCTTTTTCTTTTCACGTTTTCTACCCTACAAGTTTTTTGTTTCCCTCATTTTCTACTATTACCTTTCTTGTTTCCCTAAGGTTTTTATCTTACAATTTTTCTTGTTTCCGCTTCCTGTTTCTTTGTTCTTTTTTCTTTTCTCTTCCATACTATTTTTTATAGGCAGAGATACGACCTCCTACCACCTTCTTACAACCTTTGTTCCCCACCCACCTTCCATATCCCTCTTAGCTCCTTGTCAAGTTTTCGATCCTCCCCATCCTCCCTCTTAGGCTTTAGTCCTTTTATATTTTCATAAATTATATTCAAGTTTTTTATTTTTATAAATAAAGCTAAGGTTTCTATTCAACCCCTTTATTTTTCCCACTACCCTTTGGTCCTCCTTTCTTGTCTTAGCCATCCTCGATTCTCTAATCCTTTATGCCTTAGGCTCCTTCTTTTCTCTTTTATTGTTTACCCAACCCCTAAGCCTTAAGGTTTTATGTAATATGTTATGTCCCAGTTCTTTTAGTCTTTGGGGCATCCTTAGGTTGTTTCTCTTCCATCTGCTTATTTTAGTGACTATAAGACCCTCTTACATTGGGAGATAACCTGAGTGGGTTCTACCCTTACACGAGTCTGGCGATATTACAAATATGCACCAACTAGTCGATGATACGACCTGATGAGCTGCTAATCACAGTCTTGCCCTATCTTTACGTTGGTGAAATCCTTTCTAGTTTCTACCTTCTTTCTATTCGCCCTATTGGGTGATAATCTTTATAGCTTTGGTCAAGCTTAGGAGGACCGACGGCTTTTTTATTTACAGATAAAAGGTTTGACTCCAAGGATAAAACAAAGCATATTTTATAGTCTCGCCATATAATTAAATTATTGTCCTTCAGTGATTTGTAGATATGAAACTTTTGTTATTTTAAATTATCAACCTAGTGACTTCCAAATCTCGTTATACTCAAGTTCGTCACTTCACTCTTTTAAGAGGGCATCTTAGTGATGATTGGACAGATTCTATAAGCCATAGGTTACTATAAATAAAAATAAGAGGAGAGATAGAAAATATCTACTCGCTTTACCTATAATAAACTATTTTATAAAGATAATGTAAATAAAGTTATATTGTAGAAGGGAACTATTTAAAAGTTTAAGAAGAGTCGTTATAATAAATAAGCCAAGATTAGTTATAGAGAACAACCCTCCAGGGTGGATAATGGTCAATTTGTCATTAAATTCAATAGAGTAGCAATAACCAAGTGATCTTAAGGAGACAACCTATGACGCCTAGCCGAATGGCGGTTTTTTAATATTTAAATGGCCGTGAATACGTAACCAATGAGTGACTCCACTAAGAGTAATGAGAATATAAAGAGGGGGAACTCGAAAGGGGATAAATAAATATGAAAAGAGATAAGGAAGACCTTATAGCAATAAAAGGGACTTAAATTAGTAGACTAATATTTAAATATACAATATATTAGTGTGGCCCATTATTAGTACCCATCTAAACCAGTTTTGAAAAGGTAAGACAGGGTAGGTAGAAATCGTAATCATAGAGTTGGCAAACTAATCAACCGCTATTCGAGACTAGTGGAATAAACTAAGGGGAGCAAATGGATAGTCTATAACCGAAGACTAGGACACACTTATTAAGTGATTCTTCTACTCCTAATTGTCCTATAAAATATTTCTTTCTAGAATGAGAAGAATTGAATATATATAGCACTATATATATATATTGCTC
>JAKSZP010006373.1:0-10378 GCA_022478985.1 Massospora cicadina | reverse complement strand
GTGCTTGTCACCTGGGTGTTGGTGGGCATCAATCCTAAGGAGTTGACCCCATCATTCACACTATTTGTTAGGGCTCTGTGACCCATCAACACATTCATTCATTTTGTTGTTGTTCATGTCACCAGTTCATTACTTGGCATGTACATGGTGGAATGCCCAGCCCTGTTTCTAGTTGTGTCAGGGCTTGAGCCAGTGGGAAGGTCAGCAGATGGTTCATCCATCTTAGTGACCTTGGTACTATTATTAATAAAACTCACTATTGGTGTGGGCAAGTCATCCGTTTCTATGTGCTGTGCACAGATGGGTGGCTAGACTTCCCTATGCTTGGTTGGTTGGACTTTGTTCATTGCTCTATAAAATTGCAGTGCATTATGGCAGTTGATTGCTCTCTCAATTCTTGTTCAATTCACTTTTTGTTATAAGAAGTGATATTTGTGAGAGAGAGGTGAGCCAATTATGCTAGAGGAAATATTTTTAAAATCAATTGGACTTTTGATTCAAAGTTTTGATTTAGATAAACTTGTTAAATACCCGAATGACCACTAACCACTCACTTAACAAAATCATCTAAAATATCAAATCAGCTGAATATCAAACTGCTCAGCTGTAACAATATAGCGAATACCATCGAAGTGTATATATAGGATTTTCACTTGTTACATACAAATTTTTTTATTTTACTATTAAAATAATATTTTTTAAAATTCATAAACCTTCTCAGGCATGCACACAACAACTCACCAAAGTTTCATCACAATTGGATGAATGGTATAGGAATGCATTCTGGACATACATACATACACACAGACTGACATTCATTCATTTTATATATATAGATAAAAAATCGTATATATAAGAAGTAAAAATTATATACGATTTTAACAGTGATCGGTATATGGTTTCGGCTGAGCGGGTTTGTACTATTCAGCTGATGCAAGTCAATAAATTTGTCAAGCAGTCTGGTGTTATTTGGATAATTTGATAGGTTCAATGTTTTGGTAAGCAGTTAGTGATTGATTCATTCGATAGGTTTGATTGGTTTTAGCTGGGTGTTTGGTAATTTTTGATTGATTCGGTAGGTTTAATTGGTTTCAGCCGAGTGGCTAGTGATTAATTGATTCGAAGAAATTAATTGGTTTGGCCAGGTAGTTAGTGATTTTTGGTTGATTCGATAAGTTCAACTGGGTTTGGCCGATTGGTTAATTATTATAGCTAATTCGATAAATTCGGTTGGTTTTATTATGCAATTTGGCTATTTAGTTAAGTCGATAGGTTTAATTTCTAAACTTATCGACGGTTATCTACCGATATAAAGACTAAAATAAACCAATTAATATTATCTGAAAATAACAAGCGGGTTGAGCCGCGCTATCTGTTATATTTATAAAGGTTGACTTATCACCGCTTATCTAAATGAATAAAATAAAGTGCTGTCAAAGAGTTGGATGGCGCTGGAATTTTAGGAATTGCTCCAGTTTGACACGATTACCTTCATTCACTTTTATACAGATTTTCTTTACCATGAATTTTTTTAAACCTTTAAAGATTCTGCGGAAAGCAAGTATAGAGATTCGCTCCCCATACCAATAAAGTTTTAGCTTTAGTGCTTTAGATCTATTTCTATCTTATTTTATTAAAGGTTCCTCTGTCTACACCTACTAGGAAAAGGAGCATATACCTACAAATGTCAACCAAAGACCAAATCCGCGTTAAAATTGATTCTCATATAGATCTAGTGAACTCCAAGTTGCATCTTGTGCTGTATTAGTAAATCTTCACTTTTAGAAAATGTGATTCTCTTGAGAACCATCCAAAATCTCTTTTGAAGATATCTCTAAATAGAATTAAAAAGCTTAGCAATTATAAGGCTATTTACATGATAATTGCTTAAGAAGTTATACCATAGACCAATCTATGAGTGGTTAGCGGTATAAAACATATAAGATGATTACAGGGTCAGCAGCAAACAGAGATTTAAAAAATACCATGCTTACCTGTTAGAGTAATATAAACATAGCAAAGCACAAATAGTTTCTTCTATATCGGAGATGAGAGGCATAAGTTTGCACATAAATCATAGATCTCTATGCTTTGATTAAGATAGATATGTGTATTTAACTCAAAAAAATATATAATATGAGCACCTTTGTGATAGAACCTTCCAGAAACTTACTAAAATAAATAATATTAAGCATCGCTTGATAAATTATCACTATACGATGGTCCTTACTGAGGGAGGGTGCCCTAGTGGTAGAGTATGAACCCAATGACTAGATCCTCTTTAGTTTGATCCCAGTAAATGAAATTTGGGTAGGGACAATTTGACTGTGTTGGCGTTGCACATCAATGCCACAAACTGAGATAGCAGATAGCAAGGGGGTTAATGGAGTTCCTAGCCTATCAGAATACTTCACATGGATGTTTACCAGAAATTATCCTCCTTTCCCATTGATCTTGTTTCCCCATTAGTTAATGTGGTATTGTCCCCAGGTCACACATTTTTAATATAAAATAAGATGGTCCTTAATTAGTGCAGCTCTTATAGTGCATCTTATTTTACAAAACCTGCTATTTATATATCCTGGAAATTTATAGTTAGTAAGGCAACATCAGAAGAGGATGCCCAAACCTTTAAGCTTAACTTAAACTATAATAAATAATCAATCTTATAAAATTTTATTCTTAAAACCTAGTATCACTCCTCATAAGTTTTTAACTATGGTGTAATCTTGGCAAAAGTGCATCTGCCCTATCATTGTTGGCGTTACAGTTCTTTAGACTGTTACTGAGGTCTGAAGGTAGGTTCAAAGCTGAAAATTTGCAAAAATGAGTTGAAAAGGAAATGAAAGTAGTTTGAATACCAGATAATTTATTAGGCTAAAATGTGTCACTATTTATAGGGTGCATGGGGACATGATGCCTCAAGGATCTTTGTGACCCCATCCATTCAGGATCTTTCATGGCCTTCCAGATTGACTGCCTGTTTGTCACCTTCAATGCATTTCACTGCTCCATGACTGGATCAGTGTAAACTCTGCCCACGTGACTCAGGAATTGGGGCTGATATTCCCAAAGTCATTTCTGTTGATCCTTGACTGCAGGTGGATTCCTGACTGTATTCAGGGTTGGTAACAGTAAGGTAAGGCTTTGTCCAAATAGGTTTGAGAGTTGATTCATTATGGCTCAAACTAAAAGTGGGGACTTTGATTTGTTTTTCATCTTGAATCCAAACAACACCCCCTCAAGATCCTGTTGGAGGGGGGTACAGGGATGAAGGAACCGGCCATGCACCCTATTAACCACAGTCCCCTGGTTGAAATCAGCAATGGAGTACTCTGACTTCAACTTATAAATGACCTTATAAGGTCCAGACCAAAAAATGTCAAGCTTATTCTGTCAGCCTCCAGGTTGATGGTGATAGAAGAGAACAAGGTCACCTAATTAGAAAAATGGTAAAGAGAGTCAGCTGAGATTAAATTGGGATGTCTCACTTCCTGTAATGGTGACAAAACCTTGTGTGGCTAGGGCTTGAAGCCAGACAATTTTATCACTAAGGCCCTCATAGTTAATTCAGAGCTCTCAGGTGCGGAGGTCTTGAGCAATGGCTGGATACTACTTGGTAGTTGAGGTGCACGCCTATAGAGGGCTTCAAATGGGGACAGCTTGATGACTTGGTGGTAGCTTATCTTATAGGCAAGCAAAGCGCTGGGTAGGTAGTGGTTTCAGAGAGCAGAATCTGAGGTGGCCATCTTTCATAAAAAAGAGATAAGGGTTCCGTTAGTGCATTCTATCACCCCATTAGTTGATGGGTGGTAAGGGGCAGCAAAACTCTGGGTAGTGCTGAGTAGCGAGGTAAGTTCTTGTAATACCTGTGAGGTGAAGTTCAACCCATTATCCAAAAGTAAGGTTTGTAATGGATGGGTTTGTCCTGTTCGTTACATTCTGACTCAGATTAGGATTTTCTGAATCTGAGTCAGATCGTTTATAAAAAGATTTTTAGGTTTGGTCGTTTCAGATGCTGGGTTATGCCTCACCTGAGCTGTTAATTAGGCTTGTGCGAGCCTAGTTGATAGCTTGGGTGAGGGCCCCAAAGCGCTGCCTTTATAAGGTGAGCCCGCCCATTCCAAACCTTAGTTTGGAATTCTTACCCTAGCATGTCCCTTCTGGGGAGCATTGTCAGTTGCTCCTCAGCCAAGCTCTGGTCAGCGGGTCCCTTGTCATTTTCTGAATAAAAATAAAGGTTGCTT
This sequence comes from Massospora cicadina, assembly GCA_022478985.1. NCBI lineage: Eukaryota > Fungi > Entomophthoromycota > Entomophthoromycetes > Entomophthorales > Entomophthoraceae > Massospora > Massospora cicadina. The sequence continues at coordinate 6,131 of JAKSZP010006373.1, read as the reverse complement.
TGGGGTTTGCATACCTCACATATCCGTGGTCTTTTTGGGGTGCTCATTTCTGAAGGAGCTTTTGTGTGATTGGGTCAGACCAATCATGAAGTTGTGCGTAGCCAATAAGTAGGTGAAATGTTTGGTGCTTGTTTGTGCTCTAAACCTCTTTTCTGCTTTGGTTAGACCGCTTTGGTTGATTGTCGGTGCACCAAAGGAACTTTTATATGGCAGCCAGAACTGGGGTTTTTCTGGTTTGTGACAAGGTTTGGGGGCACCCATGCTGGATGAAAATGAATTGAACAAGGAAGAGAGCTGTGGCTTTGGCAGTGGCAGCTGGGAACAAAATCGCTTCAACCCAATTGGTTAAGTGTTACATGGCTAGGATGATATACTTGCGCCATGTAACCCAATGGGAAGAGGGCCCACCACATCAATGTTAACAACATTGAAGGGCCCTGTCGGGGCAATGACTGAGTGTTGAAATTGAGGATTGGCTCTGTCTTGGGATCATCAAGTCATACATGCCTCCAAGGCTTCTTGTATGGTTTCCATCATTCAGTCCCAGTAACATCGTGACTTCAGCCATTCAGGAGTCTTCTTAACTGCCCGGTGTCCCACAGTAGAATGGCTCTATAGGATAACATTAGTTCAGGAAGAGGGGCTGACATAAGGGAGCCACTTCTTATTGACCTTCTTGTAGAGCAGCCCATACTTAATTTGAGTGTCTCAAGCTATCCTTCAGAGTTCAGCTTGGACCTTGGGAGTTTCCAACTCCCATTGCTCAGCTTGACCTATTAGATTATACAGCTGGTTCTCCTCGGGGGTCAAAGCTGCTAGCACCAGCATCCTGGAGAGGCTATCAGTATTTTTTTGAATCACGCCTGCATGATGGACAATGGTGATAACATAGCTCTACAGTTGTAAGGCCCAACTGGCTAATCGGCCATCTGGGACCTTCATCTTCTGGACCACCAGGGCGAGGAGTGGTCTATAACAATGGTAAAGTGAGTACTGGAGAGATAAGGCCAAAAATGTTTGATGGCTAGCAAGACAGCCAGGCACTCCCTCTTGGTAATGCTGTAATTCTGTTCAGATTTACTCAGTGTCTTACTAAAATATGCCACAGGATGATCGACTTGGTTTTCATCATGTTGGGCTAGATTAGCCCTGATGGCAACATCACTTGCATCCATAAACAACAAGAAGGGTTGGTCAAAACGCGGGTGGACTAGAATGGGTTTAGTACATAGTGCAGTTCTCAAGGCATAAAAAGCCTGTTCTTGTTCAGGCCGCCATTCAAATGGCACATTCTTCTGCAGGAGATAGAACAGTTGCTTGGCTAGGTCAGCAAACCAAGGGATAAACTGAAGATAATATAAACCACCATGCCTAGGAATACCTGAATATCCATTAAGCTCTAGGGGCGTGTCATCTTCTCTATGGCATCGACCTTGTCCAGTATTGGCTGGATGTCATCCCTGGAAACCTTATGTCCTAGAAACTTCAGTTCAGTTTAGAAAAAGGAGCACTTCAAAGATTTAAGATTTATGGAAGCCTTTCATAGCTGATTGAAGACCACCTGGAGATTCTTGATGTTACCATTGAAGGCTTGTGAGAAGACAGTAATGCCATCTAGGTAGACAAGGAAGAATGAAAGTTTCAAGTCCCCAAGGATCCCATCCATGGCACGTTGGAAAGTTGCCGGGGCGTTACAAAGGCCCTGGTGCATCCTTATGGGCTCAAATAATCCTTTATTGGCTATGAGAGCGCATTTGGCTCAATTTTTAGGTGTGAGCTTAATTTGTCAATATCCGCTGGCAAGTTCAATGGTGGAAAAGTACTAGGATCCGGCAAGCAGATGGAGGGAATCATCAATTCGTGGCAGAGGATAACTGTACTTCTTGGTGATGGAATTGAGTCACCGGTAGTCCATCACCACCCAGTGGCTGCCATTCTTCTTCTGAACTGGCAGAAGAGGAGAGGGAAAGGGCTGCGCGATGGTACCAGGAGTCCAGCGTTGAGTAGTTGTTTGAATTCCACTGCCACCTAAGCTTCTTCAACCTTGCTCTTTCAGTAATATCAGGACTGGAAGGGGGAGCGTCCCCAGTTCCCAATTAATGTAGGACTCCATTCATTCTTCTGAAGCCATAGGTCAAGGCTGAAAATAGGTCTGAATACTCCTCCAACAACTCTTGAACCTTACGATGTTGGTTGTCTGAGAGGTCTTTGCTGATATTAGTATCAATTAAACTATGATGTTGGAGCTTCCAAGCCAAAATCTCTCAAGTCCCCAAAGCTTCAGACATCAGCAATAGCTTCCACTGGTAGTAGATGGACATAGGCGGCAGGAATGTTAGGAACTACTATTTTGAGTTTGTCAGTAAGGTTGGCCAACAACACTGATATTGATCCAGAATAAGCGGGATCTAGGTTCCCCAGGCAGTTAAACACTTCTTTTGTGGATGGGTTGTCTTTCCTTGGACTTACAATAGGTATCCCAAGGGGATTTTGACATGGACGCAGGTGTCTCAATGACTTGGTACTTTAGAGGTATTGTAGTCACCCTAGGTAAGTAAATCGGCATGTCCTCTTGCCCATCAACAGCAAGAGGGGGCAGTCGGACTCAGAAGCCCCCAATGTGATATCTGAGCCAATCAATTTGGCCTTTACTCTCCAAAAATTAAGCTTGAGCTTTGACCTCACTTTTAGAATTGTGAGGGATCTCAAAGATCAGAGGGACCCAATGCCCTAGTAGGGATAGAAAGCCGACATCATAATGGAGTACTGCTGAATAGTCTCGAAGGAACTGATGCCTGAGGAGCAGGTCATAGCTAGGGTTATCTAGAGTGACAGCAGGTGTGTTTACAGCAAGCTAATCATACCATAATGGTAGAGAGGAATAAGCTCCTATAGATTGGGTACATTGTGGTCCAGCCATGCCATACTCCATATAGTGAGGCATATCCAGAGCGATCTTGATGCGCTTCATTAACTTGGAGGATGACATTCATGGGGGAGCCACTGTCAACTTTGGCAAGGACTGGTAACTTATGAACTTGAACTTTGACCCAGGTAACCAGACTTCCAAATTGGGGCAGTACCGTGAGGAAAATGGGAGAGTCATCAGAAGAAGAATAAGCAGTATTAATTTCTTTATTATCATTGATACTAAAACTTCTTCTCCAGATGCAGTAGCTCCAGATTTGCTCAAGGTTATGGAGGATTCTTGAGGCTGGGTAGTGATGTCAGCATGAAGCGCCTCGTCCTTCATGCTGATGGCCCTTTTCCCGCCTCCTCGGCAAGTCATTTCCAGAAGGCCTTGGCACTGTGTTTGAAGCCATTACAGTAAGTGTATCGAGGTCAAGGATTTTTCTAGTTTTGACCACATGGACTCTAGGATGGTTAGAAGAACCTAAAATGTAGCCTTAAAGTGAAGAGTCAATGCAAGGATCTCATTAAGGGCTTCCTTGATATGTCAGATGCAGGTAAACCCATTCTTCTGTCCAATCATATGCATTTGAACCTCAGGGTAGGATTCCAACATAGAAATGATGGTGGTAATAGCATATTCCAAGGTGACACAATTTTTAGTGACTAAGGGTTGTGCTTGAGCGTAAAAGCGGTTGGCAAACTCCATGAGGCTTTCTCCTTTATTCAGTTAGATACTCATGAAGGCCTGTTTTTGGTTGGCCAGGGTTTGATTGCTATCGAACTCTTGGATTAGGGCTGTACGGACCTGTTCCCAGGTGTTGCACTCCTTCAAATGGGGGGTCATGATCTCCCAGGTGGTGCTATCTAGGCAGGAGTAGATATGCTTTACCTTCTGCCAATCAGTGGCCTCCTCCATGAAGCTCTCATATGCATATAGGAAGGAGGCAATGCTTTCCTCGCTGGGGATTAACCTTTCTTTAAACTAGGTTTAAAGTTAGTTACAAACGGAGTGGAAAGGATGTTAACACCAGGGAAGGGCGCTGGCTCCAAGATCTCAGTCTATACATAGTTGCAGGGGCCCTGATGGTCTAGATGTCATCGTATGCCCTTAAGGTCCTCCTGGATATCATCCCAATTTTGGTTGAGGGAGGAAATGGAAGCCTTATTTGCGAGTTGCTCCTTTAGATATTGAATGTCAGCGCCATGAAGGCGAATCTGGCTCTTGAGGGTGGTCTAATGGGTTTCAAACCTTTGACAAGTTTGATCCAGCTAAAAGATGCAAGTATTGTAAGTTTGGCAAAAGCACTTAAGTTGCACATTTTGTCTGACAGGGCATCAATGGGGACTCCATCCATTTGGAGTTTGCATTCCTGAGCTACATTCTGAATTTAATCACATAGGGCAGCCAAGGCTGTCATCACATCCTTCCATTATGGGTTCTCAGGGCCAGCAGCGGTGGGAGCTGTGGGACCTGGAGGCCCGGGAGGTCATAGGGACCCTCTGGCCCTTTGGGTCCCTCACGCTCTTTGGGGCCTTCAGGCCCCCTAGGCCCTTCAGGACCTTCACTCCTGGTGGGGTAGTCACGAGAGGCCAGCTCCCAGTAGTGCTGTTGTAGGGTTTATACCAGATCCTTGACTTGAAGGAAGCATTGATTCTAAGTTGCCTCGAGGAGTTGGTCATTCAAACGCAGCTTGTCCTCAAGATAGCCAGAGATCCCACTAGCACCAAATTTGATCTTGGACTTCGTTGAGCAGCTGTTGGTTATCAATAATGGCTTATGGTTTTCATGAACAAAGGAGGAGGCTGCATTTATAAAAATCAACGATGTGGGTGTGCAGGGCCTGGGTGAGCCCCAGTTGTTGGGAGACCTCCTGATGGTGCAACACAAATAGTTGGAGTAGATGATGGATAGCTGGGTGAACAAAGTTGTGAAGGTAGCGTTTGGGACCAAGTGTAAGTTCAGCTGCCAGCAGCTGGGACGAGTCATAGAGGTCCTGCATGGTAGATGGAATGTTAGAGGCACAGGAATGGATGGAGCGGGCACCCATGGAGTAGATGCCATTTATTAGTTGTTGTACAACCTCATTAAGGTTCTTATACTGAAGTTAGTACTGACTTCCATTGATAGAAGGCAGGGTGAACTGGAATGCAGCCTGGAATTCTAATCTTTCAGGTTGAGTGGCCAGTATTTCATGCTGCGAGGTACTAACCCATCAGGCAACGCTTCTTTCATGACCAGCAGCTTGGTCTTCAGGGCTGCTAGTATTTTCCATTGTGATAGATGTTTTCACTTGGGACAGCTCACAGCCCCTTGTAGCGAGCACAATGTTTGTCAGCGCTACAGATCTCTAGACTGTCACCAAGGTCTGCAGGTGGCCTAAAGCTGCAAATTCGCAGAAAGGTCAAGAAGAATATGAAAATTTGGTTAGGATGCCAAATATTTTATTGGGTTAAAAGGATTCGATATTGATAAGGTGAGTGGGGACATGGTTCCTTAAGGACCATTGCAGCCCCATCCATTCAGGATCTTTCCTGGTTTTCTGAATTGACCACCTCGTGGATGGATGGGGTTTTGAAAACTGCTACAAAGCAGTTAAAGAGCGTCTCAAGTGAGTGCCCACAGGCAGGATAGCCCTGGTGTGGAGATGCTGAATTCGAAACTATGAAGAAACCACTGTACCACGAAGGTTTGGGCCACAGTCAAGACAATGCTGGCGCTCAGAAGGGGTAATCAGAGAGGGCGTACAAGGACTGATGGCTGTCAAAGTCTAAACTGCTGTCAGAGGGGGTTTCCAGGTTTTTCTTATCAACGGATTTGTAAATGTGCAAAACTAATTTTTGAATTCATTAAGTTTATTTAAATTTATAGAAGATGAAAATGCCTTACACAGTTTCGCCCGCTCAGATTTTTACTGAGCTTATTGGGGAAAAAAGCGGGTCCTGTTCCCCCGAAGTCCACAGGCGTCTTCCCCCGGCGGGCCCCATTTGAGAATTTAGACCCTCAATTTTGGCATCAAAGGGCCCCTTTCCCTCTTGGGGTGGGGGCCCTTGGGTTGCAGAAACTTTTTCCCCATTTATTATTCCGCTTCAATTTACTCTGAAGCCCAGGCTGTTCCCCTTTAACCCCTTTAATATTGGTTTTTTGCCTCTTTTGGAAAATTTCAATCAGTGGGATCTGGTTGGCCAGGCACTTTTCAAGGATTTTCATCCTTGTTGAT
>JAKSZP010006372.1:0-10413 GCA_022478985.1 Massospora cicadina | reverse complement strand
ATTATTTTCATACAATCTAGAGCGGTAGCCTCTATAGAGTTACTGGTAAAGCTTCAGATTATTCGGCTCTTATGGTAAATTAGGTTATATGTTATATTATAGAATGAGGAATTTGCTAATCCTTTTCGTTACTGGCCTTTTCTTTTACAATCTTTTATCCCTCCCCTTTCACTATTCTGCCCCTGTGGTTTGTAAAAATTAAAACTCGGGACTCCACCCTACAGATGAGCCGTACAAGGGGTCAGTGGGGTAGAATAGATCATAAACCAATTAATAGAATAAGGGTGGAACAATATCCCATTTAACAAAGAATGCCAATGTCGCAATAAATCCCTATATAAATATTCTAATAAATATCCAGGGGAATCAATATTTGAATAGTGGAACAATCCAAGGGTCAGGTAGGGGAAAGGTAAGAACATCTACTGGTGAGGGAAATGGGGGGAAAACCCAAGATGGAACAAGACTACCAAAGGAATAAAAAAGGAAGAACGTAAAAAGAGAATGTCCCCATAAGGAAAACCGACAATATAAAGAAAGCCAGGGTACTAAGACAAATAGGTCCTATGCAGAGTAGAAAATTAGTCATTATGCGACTCTTAAACCGATTTATTTTCTTCAAGTCCATAATATTATAATTCGCTATAATATATAATAATACTTTACTAGCTTGTTAATTATATGTCTTAATCATAATTTGGATAGGGTAAGGAAATAAATCAATAAGGTAGGTAGGAATAGAAAAGGTTGAATCATCTGTAGAAAGTGTTAGCCAACCATCACTGGGTAGTGATGAGCATATGAGATTTTATCAGTTAAACGTAATTAGAGCCCATATCGACCCTCTTTAATCGGTTGATAAATTAGAAATAAAAGAATAAAACAATTAGCGATAAACGGAAACTAATATGGCCCAATTTAACTGTATAATATTAGACTAATTGCTAGTCGTAATCTGATCCCATTTTAGTCTTACCGAATCAATTATTTTATAAATAGTAAGCCGATTCAATTTATTATTTATAGTAAGCCGATTCAATTTATTACCCTTCACCTTTTTAAAAAGTGGTTACCAAATCCTCCCCTTATGAGTAATCTGATATATCCTCCGTATTACTTCCATAGCCAGAGGAACAAGTTTTAACTTACTAGGTCATTAGATTATCGACGAATCTTAGTGAACGTATAAAAGACGGCCCATAAAATGTTATATGACAAATATTGTATGTATTCATTCAACGTCTATTATCCTTAATTGCCTTACCCATTCGTCCCCTATCTATCGATTGTGGCTTATATGTCGGTTTTATTTTTTCATCTCTCATTCTAATGATTAGCAATTTTATATTATCTTTTTATATAGTTTTATTTCTTTAGTAAGTTTCCGCTTTCTATTAAATTATTATTATTTATATATATTGTTATTCTTGGTAAGTTTTCTTTTAAGTGCTCCTTCGCTAACCTATTTCTATATTTACGACCTCGAATGATTATTTATCATAAGATTTGGAATTAATAATTACTAAAAACTAATTTAGCAAGACTAATCACAAAGGGTCCCCTAATAAGCCAGTCACTAATAGAAAATGGGTGCCTAAGAGGACCTTTCTTAAAATTGTGGGTGATAGAGAGGGGGTCAGTTGATTCATCCAAACCTTTTTATTGTACTATTCAATCTCTTTCCCATCCTTCTTCCCCATCCCCATATGGTTTTGTTGAACCTTTTTTACCCTTTTTGACCCCTTTTATCCCCCTCCTCTTTTCTATCACTCATTGGCTATCCCTTATTCCTCCCCACTTTTATACTTTTAGTCTTATTCCCTTCCCCAATCCTTCATTATCTATTTGTATTTACCCTTTTTAGATTATCACCTATCGGTTCATCTTTCACCACCCATTTACCTTGGTTCAAGCCCCGATTTCCCTACCCAACTGCAAATTTTTACCTAGGCTAAACCATTAGCAAGGTAGATTTTTCTTAGATAAATATTTTACATATAGGAGACCCAGCTTCTCTATCCCCTTTTATACCCTTCCCTAACCCCCTAATTTCTCCCCTAACAACCCCCTTTTTATATACCACACTTTGGTTTTAGGGTTTCATGTATCTTCCCTTATAATAAATATTGTAACACGTTCTACATTCTTTTTCTAGTTTCCCATTTTACTCCCTATATGAATTGAACCATGTTTTACAAACCTTTTACCTTTGTTGCTAGGTTATTGGAGACGTTCTCTCACCTCTTCTATCTCTGAATCCTTTATTGTTACACAAATGACAGCCCAGTGAGGGAGTCACACTATAAGTTAAGCGGGATAAGTCCTATTGTATAATCATGCTTATTGAAATGCGAATCCTCAACTATCATAAAAACATTACACTAGCTGAAAGGTTTCTCTTTCAAATCTTTTTCTCACAAGCTCAATTGTGGCTTTCTTCTCTATGATGATTGTCTTTACAATTTTTATATTAATATTTCCTAGTCACTCATGGAGTTGACTCTTTTTCATTACTCCTACCTATTCCCAAGGTTGATTATGCACCATCTGCTACTATATTATTCCAATATGCAGAGCTAATACTCATTCCCATTCTTCCCTCCCTTATTCACAATCCAATCTATATAGGACAATATAAGATAAGCGAGAACAGACTTCTTAACTATAAATAAAAAACCAAAGTACCGGGTTCTATAGATAAAGAGCCACCATAGGGGGCACGAAGCAGGGGAAGAACAGAGATCAAAGTAGACAAGACAAATACCGCAATCGGAGATAAGGAACTGGCTAAAAAGTCGCAGGTCTAGTAAATACATCAAAAGAGAGCACAGATTCGGAAGGAGAAAGGTTTTGGTAGTGTTTTCTTTCTCTTAAACTATTTTTTGACCCCCTCCCAGCACTTTTTACTTACATGTATCATCGAGGACCTCACCCAGAGGATCAGAAAGTGAATGAGGAAGATAGGGAAGACTCGGGGAGATCACAAAGGAGACCAGGGGGCATAGAAGGGGGGCAGGGAATAGGGGTCCTCAACAAGTATTGGGGAGGGGAGCATATAATAAATTATAAACTAGTCATCGATACATAATACCAAGGTAACCCCTAATAGAATCGGATACTTATTAGTAGAAAGTGATAGAAACGTAACTTGGGTGAATCTCGAAGGGTAATAATTTGATTATATCGTATGAGGGGATAAGGAGTAAATGGTTAACGTAACTACCTAATTTAACTTGTGAATAAGTCGGATCGTATAGGAGGAAATATAGTCTGGGGTCTAATTCAAGGATGGTTGGATTTAATGCTTCCCCCCTCACAGCCTAACCTTTTATAGAGAGGTTTAAGGGTTATATCGTTTATCGAGTGGGTCGTATGATTGAAGGAAGTGTTCATGACGTAGTTTGCTGGGGAGTGAGAGGGTAGTTAACTTTAGGTTGGTGGATACTTTGTCTGATAGTTTGTAGTTGGACACTTGTTATAGTACCACGTCTCCTTGATTTGAATTAGTATCGGTAGTTGAGTCAATAGGACCTAATTTGATTGTGGGTATAAATTAGATTATGGCTACACATAAAGCCCCTCCAGTATTTTGTAATTTACAGGTATATGATACGTCAGTGGAGAAATCAGAGAAAATAAAAAAAGGATATCTAAGAATGCGTATATGTATAATATAAAGGAGGAGAAAGGGGAGAATAGGGGGATGGAACAAGATAATAGTGAAAGGGAAATTGTAAAATTGTAAGGTAGGATAAACTTTTATTGTCTTAAATTAGGTAAAGTCATAGTTCGTCAACGTCTCTGTGGATTAGTTGATATTATGGTAACGTAACTAGTAGGACCATTCTAGCTTGGCCCTTCCCTATAAATATTTATGCTTGACAAATACTTGCTATCCTAATAGTCGGTTAGAGTGACTTTATAAAACTATGCATATAGAATAATTAATTCCCACTAATAACTAGCAGATGCAAATGACCTCGGGATCATAAAAAATAGTCCCTGTTGTCTTCTAGGGTCATTAGAGGAAAGGGCCCTTTTCATATAACCAAATATGGTGCCTAATAGGAAATATAATAATCGGCTAATTTATAAATTGATAAAGACAATACCAAAATCTACTCATAAGAATGACTCTCTTGGTTGGGTTTGAATCGGTGGGAATCTTCGTCAATTCCCTTACTAGTAGTTGGGTTTCTCTAGTTTGTGTGGCCTTGGCCCTATTTTAAGAAGGTTGTTTAATGAAAAATGGAACAATGGTTGCCTTGGGGTTATAGAATAGATGGACGATAATGACTTACAAATTTCGACAAGTCTCAAGGTCGTCATTAGGGTTTATCGGTAAGGGCTAGGAGCAAAAGAAGTTTTAGAAAGACAAACCAGGTAACTGGGGTGGGGATATGACCATATAATAGCCTAGTTGTGTATGTCAACTGGCTTAGCTTAGGTAACTACCTTGGGTAGAGAGGAAGAGGCACCCTGGATTAACTACTTAGGGGGTTAAGAGTGCTACTAGAAAGGATCTCTACAAGATCTACGAGAAGATTATAAATACTTCAATATTAAGCGCATGCGTTACCCTATGAATAACTATTCAAACCTTATGATCCCCTCCCACCTAAAGTATACCACTTATTTATCTTAGGTTAAGTCTCTTCTTCCTTACCCTCCTATTCTAAACTCTTACCCTCCTCTTTCTTAAAGGGTTTTCCCCTCCTCTTTTCCCCTTATTCTTATTCAATCATTATTCCCCGCTGTTCCCTTTCTACCCTCCCTTCTCTTGCTTTTATTTTCTACATCCTATCACATTCCTCCTTTTAGTCTCATTCTATCTTTTTTTTATAGTACAACCCTTTCAAATCTATGCTCTATATAAATTTTCTCTGGTTTCATTATTATCATTATCTAGTCTAAATTACAGATATTCAAGGAGAGGGACCACAAACAAGGCCTTACAAACTTGGTGATTTAAACATTCATTTTATATACACAGGATAATTCACACTTGTCTTTCTTTCGAATTTACATTTCCTACCATTGTCAAACTTTTGTGTGGTAGACTGACGAAACAACTAGAGTTTTCTCTAATAAGACTTTCAATAGGTAATATCGAGACGGGAAAATAGGTTGCTAGAGGATAAGTGGGTTGTGAGTCGTCCAACTGATATACCACGTATCTATCAAGGGGTTAGTGTGCTAGGGCTAGGATCGAGTTTTCAATGACACTTAAAACCTTAAGAGGTTATACTAGACAGACAAATTTGTCATACCTTAATAGATCTAATGTTAAGTACCATTTATAATCGTTAATTTAGTAGCAACCATTGATTCCCCTATATTATATGTTTTCCTATAGGCCTAGCCTACCTATTTTCTTATCCCCTTCCTATTACAGACGTTTTCTAGAGGGGCCCTCTGCAAATGACCTATCGATCCCCTTTTATCAAGAGGTTTATTTTTCATACCTCTTTAAACACTAGTTCTACATATATTAGCTCCATTTTTTCCTATAACCTTTTATTATCTTTTCTATACCCCTTGATCCCCCCTTTTCTTCCTACCTACTTCTTACAATGTCTTTTCTTTCCCTTCCCCACACTCGTTATACTCACACCCTATTTTTCTTTTCACCCCTCCTTTTTGTTGCAAATCTCTTTTTAGTTCCAATCCCCTTTTATACTTTTATTTCCTACTAGTGAGAGTTTTATCTTCCCTAACTGGATTATTCACATGATTGGGGCCTATTCTGCAGTTCCCGATCATAAACTTATTAGGGAGGTATCTTTTTAATTCTTGCTCTTTGCTAATACTAAACATTAGCCTTCGTCCTCTTCCAATCCCCCCTCGTCTATTTAGCTGCCTTGTCTTTACCTCCTCTTTTCTTCTATTAACGGCTATTTGTATTTTATTACCCCTTTCTAAGACCTTCTTCAAAGTACATGTTTAGGTATTACCTAAATTAATAAAACTAAGACGCTTCTAAGAAAGCTATAATACCGCTTATCGTATACTAATTAAGTGTACAGCCAATTGGGAATAGGGGTACGAGCATAGATTAGGAAAGAGAACAGGGATCAGAAGAAAGGGAAAACAAAAGATTGGAGTATTGGGATATACATAAATAGCAAATATGTCTATGTAAGGAATAAGAATGGAGTAAAACAAATAGGAAATAGCTAAAGGAAAAAGACTAACCAACTCTAAGTGTATAGCCTAATAGGATGTAGGGTAAAGATTAGGCATGGAAAAAAATTATATTATCAAAAGGGGGGTAGTTGGGAACCTGCAGGAGAAAAACTGGGATAAAAAAGGAAGGGATAGTGGGACATTGGGTCGTGAATAGCAATTAAAAGAATAAAAGACAAGAGTAGGGGGTATAACAAACAATGATTTGTGATCAAGGCCAGTAAGAAATGTCTTCTTTGAAGATAAATTTATTCCTAAAAATAATATGTGATCTTAAATAATTTTAATTCAATTAAGCGTAGTTTTAATTTGTCTTGTTATATAACCTTTATCAAAAATGGGATTATATTGAACATTATGGGTTTATTACAATTGACTTATACAACTAGCTAATAAAAATATTTATAGATGGCTATTTGGTGAGATGGTTTAAATAAGCCCAAATCTAGTGGTAGGTGTAGACAATTGACTCAATAAATGGAGTAGAAAAGAGGAGGGAGAATCAACCCATAAAACCAAAAACAACAGGAGGATAGGGGATAAACAGGAAGAGAAAAGGAAATAAAAGAGCATGGGGAAACAAAGTCTGGGGGGGGGAATAGAGAATAGGAAGACATAAAAATTCTACATAAAAGGTGGGATATACAGGAATAGATCCCAAGGATCCTTTATATAACCTTGTCATCCCCCTTCTCTCGTCCCCCAGATTCTTCATACGGTACATTACAGATCCTCTTCCCGATTCCCTGATCGTCCCCCGTGTCCTCCGTAAACTCTATCCCTACATCCCCTTTTGTTCTAGCGGTCTAGACTTATCTTTTTATCCTACTTCTTGTATACGCTAAACCCATCACCTATGTTTAGTAGATCCCCATTAGTCTCCATCCCCACTTAAGTATTTCATCAACCCCCCAATGGTTTGTGGATTTGGAGGTGAAACCGTTTATTCAACCATTGCTTATTATCCTGTGTACCCTCCCCTTTTAGGTATTCTTCTATAGAGACTGTTACTGCTAAATTTTGTTTTACTCCATTATCTGTGCTTATTTTTCTTAATCCTTTCTTTTATCCTGGCTATTCTGTACTTCTTTTCTACCTTTTCTTCGATCATTGGCGCTTTTGTATTTTCGCCCTTTGCTTCCCTCCTATTCTAGAGCCTACCCCATCTATTCTTTCTAAGCCCTACCCATACCATTTTTTCTTTCTCATTCTCTGACGTTTGAGTTTCTCAATTTTGCAACCGTCATCCTTAGTCTCTGCAAAAACAATTTATCTAAATAAAATTAGGGTTGGTCAAATGATAATTGGCGGACACGTAGAAAATGGTTATTATAAAGGTATGATTATTTTATAGAGAAAAGTTTTTATCCCACAAGGGTATTCATTCTTGTCATCTTGGATTCTCTTACCTTTTGTTTTTACATTTATCTTATTACATATAGTCTCTTACCTTTTATTTTACTATTACGTTTATTATTATAAAATATCGATTGGTAACTGTAGGTTAAATTAATTATAGTTGGGTATAAGCACTAGACTAACCTTAAATTACGTAGAGTTAGGTACTCTAGTACCTTATTTGCTGTATTCACATATTGTTTGTCCTCTTAGTATTGCTCCCTTATCATTCTTTAGTCTATTATTAAAACTATTCGTCTATTTACTTATTAAATTGTGATTATCACTACACAATCCCCTAATCAGAAGATGATAAATTTTCCCAAGCAGGTTATAGTTTGTACAGGGGGAATAAGGAAACCTAGCGACTACCAATCCCATGACTTTGGGAATATAGACTAGTGATCTTTTGTCAAGAGATCTATATGAATTTAAGAATCATATTACCATAACAGTACGTGGTATATTTATATAATATTTATCTCCCTTATACCTTTTACCTTATCATTGAAAATAGGCTCAGCCTCATGATTAAGAGACAGGGGATGGCAAGAGGGACTCGGGAAGGAGAGATGGGCACTATTATAAAGTAGAAAGGTTAAAATAAAAAGACAGAAGTATGAATACCAAATAGAAAGGAGGGGAGTCCCAACCATTACTATCCTTGCACATATCTTTCTATTTTTGTTGTTTTTTTATCTTTTATGGATTCGGATCTTCCTATTTTCTTCTCTTTTTTCATTCTCTCCCTTTTTCTCTAGTCTTCTCCTTTTCTCTCAATCCTTTTGTCTTTCTCAATATTTCCTTGTTTACCCCCTCCTTTTTTATGACCTATCCTTTTATACCCTACACCCTGTCCCTCATTCCCTCACCTTTTTTCTTCTACCCCGATACTAGATTGGATTATCCTTCTATCTATACCCAATTTGGGTTCTCTTTTCTTATTCCTCTAGAGCCTTCCTCTTGTTATGCTCTCCCCCCTTACTACATATTTTTCATTCGAAGTTTCAGTGATTATCACGTTATAAGATTACGACATTACTGGTACTTATTATTATTATTAGTAAACTAACATTAAGTTTGGTAAAGTTTTTAAGTATTAAGTTGGAAAAGGTTGAATAGTCAAAACCCTTTACAAATCATGTAGCTATCAGGTAGTAAAATGTGTATAAACCAACATTGGTTTTAGTTGTATACCTTTAATTGACCCGAAGAAGATAGATCCTAGATATAATTCCTATTCACTTTTGCCCATAAGATGGTTACTTACCTTCCTGTTGACTCCCTAATATAAGCCACGATAAAAATTCACTAATTTGAATTATATTACAATATTGAAGCCTTATTGTATAGAAAGTTTTGGGATAAAATTTTACTTTATAATAAATTTAGGAGTCTTATACTTTTAACATGTATACCATCGTTTACTCTAAGGAGTATTTCTATAAAGAGAAAGGGTAGTAACACAAGGGAGCGTCACGGGATCAGAGGCCCGCGTATCGTAAGAATTGAAACAACCAATATAATTCTAGGGAGGAGGGAATAGAGCCACCTAAAGATAAACCTTATAATAAAACATGTAAGAATATAAATAAAAACCCTATATTAGCCTTCAAATAAAGGGGGTATGCGCACTATTTATGACTAAAGTCTCAACTCTATATTATTGTTAACTATAATTATACTTTTAATAAATAATTGTTACCCAACAAAGATTGGAGAGGAACCACATTAGGAATCTTTTCTATATAAATCCTAATTTTACAATAATCTAGAAAAAGAGTTGGACAATTTAACAATCATTACAAATAAGCCAAAATAGGAAGAGGTGAATATACTTATAGAAATATTTAACCCGTACTTAAATGTATATAACCGATAATACTAAAAGGTAGTTGCCAACTAATGGTATCACATGGGAGTAGAGTCTAGCGAATAGGATATAAGCGATGAATCATAAATGGAGAAAAATGAAAAGCCAATGGGATGGAGTAAAGGTTGGAGACTCGTTTATACAGGATAATAATGGAAAAACCTAAGGTGAAGAAGGTTGGGGTTACCCAACCTGAGTTCAGCGATGAAAATAATATTTCAGGGTATATGCAGACTAACCCACATTTATGACTATTCCTTTTTATAATCAGCTATTTATTACTATTCTATTTCTTTAATGAGGTTTTACCCCTGGTTAAATCCCTTCTCTATCTTTTTAGTAGGTTTTATCTTAAATTTATAGAGTATATTAGGTTTTCTTTATCCCACCAGCTGGTACCCTTCTTGCTCGGTAGGTATAATTGATTTATAGAAGAATCAGATAACCGAATTGGTTTTATAGAATACTATTATTGTATAGACAATATTTTTACAAATCTTTTAGTGGAATCTGTGATAGCTCATATAAGAAGCAAATTAAGAACCCCTATCAACCCAGGTAAACCCTATCAATATAGGAGTAAGCCCGCTTTAAGTAAAAGCCAATTACCTTATAATAATCTTACTTTCATGACGTATAACCAAGATTGTAGGTTGCATAACTATAAGAATCGAAACTTGAGAGAGATTGACGAAAGATTAGGGGGTACCAAAAGAAGATAAAGATAGAGAAAGGGAAGGTGGATAATAAAGGGTGGACAATTTGTAGAAATCGTAAGGTGGAAAGGATAGTAGGCCCTCACCTAATAGTACCCGGGAAAGATTACCAGTGAATAAATAAACCAAAAAGTTTATAAGAATCGATAGTTTAGCTCTTGTAAGTGGGTATAATATAACGTTAATATAATAAATAACTTTGATAATTGAAGCCTATAGCTTCTATTTTAATCAAATAGA
>JAKSZP010006371.1:0-10452 GCA_022478985.1 Massospora cicadina | reverse complement strand
CATAGCCATGATGGCTGGTTTAATACCTTTGGAGACCCACTGAGTCGCCGTAGAGTACAGGAACTGGAGGGCCTCCCATTGATTGATCTTGCGGGTGGACATGCCTTGGCATGCCAAAATGTCTAACTGGATTGGGGTATATTTTACCAGGGCCCTGGCTGCCAACTTGATCGCTGTCAGTGTTTTGGCCCCTTCAGGTAGTACTTTTAGTTTTTTTGCCAAATTTTCTTGGGTGTCTGGTCCCTTGGATTTGGTCCCCAATATAGTTTCACCCCCATTGGGGTTGATCCCCAATGGTTCATATTGGTTCAGCAATTGGCTCTGTGCTAATCTAGTCCCTTCTGATAGCTTATAATTTTCAGGGTTTGTTCCCAAATGTCCATTCAAGATTGGCCGTCAAATCATAGTTGAGCTAGAACCCCCTGTCAAAATGAATTTGTTGGGGATTTTGCCCAATGGTATATTGGGGATCACGCCTGACGATTTTCTCATGTTGCCAAATTGATTTTGGTCAGGGACTGTTCACCCCTCAACTGGGCCTTTTTGGAATTAGTGCCTGACTTCTTCTTCACTCAAATAGCCCAAGCAGATTTGGTAAGTTTCTCCATTTCAGTAGAAAACTCTTTATAGATTTGCTTTGATGGTTTGAGCTGTTTTTCATCAATTAAATCCAAGTCAGTTTTAGATCCTACCAATGCTTCATCCGGGTTTTTTATTTTTTCACAAAATATTTTTCACCCTGTGAGGCCCTAATCCCCTCTACTGGTTGAGGTTCAGTGGGGATATTCCTAACACTGCTGTTCTTGGCATTGGGCCTCACTCCCTGAAGGTTTCTTTTGTTGTCTGGTTGTTGGCAGTCACAGATCCTAGGGAGTCAGCCCCATTATCCACACTAGTTGCAAGGGCCTCATGACCCATTGATGAGTTCACGTGTTTCATTGTTGTCCATGTTGCCAAATCATTACTTGACATACACAGGTTTTATTGCCCTTCCCCATTATTAATCATGTGGGGGCTTGGGCCAGCGGGAAGTTCATTAGATGGTAAGTACATTGTAGCATCATTTGTATTATTATTGTTATATAATATCAGCACAGGCAAGTCATCCATTTCTATGTGCTGTGCACAGATGGGCGTATTGACTTCCCTACGCTTGGGTGGTTGGCTGTGGTTCACTGCTTTATAATTGCAGTGCGCACTGGCAGTTGGTTGCTCTCTCAATTCTTGTTCAATTCACTTTTTGAATTTTAAAAAGTGATGTATGCGAGAGAGAAAAGATCAGCTACACCACAAAAGCTTGCTTTTTTCAGATACAATATTTCTTGGTTTATTTAATATAAATAAAACACTATTCGATATTAATGACATTCTAATTGATATTTGTTTCAGATACTTTTATAGTTACCAATATTCATTAAAACACTAAATGCGATATAAATCTCAATATAAAAAATCCAAGATATTTTAACTAACAGTAAAAAGCTTAAGAGCACGATGTTTATCTTTTATCTGGACGTTGTTGAAAACATTTTTGTAACGTTCATTTCCCATCATGCTGTAATGTATTTTATCTTTTAACTTTTAAAAGAAAAATAACTGGGATGGTTATATTACTTAAGTGGATGGTTGGATTGGCCTAAATTAAAACTTTGAACGACAGCAGGCTAGTGGCTGATAGCAGAGATAGATTCAAAATTTATTTATATTAATTTTATATCAGGTATTGTATAATTGAAGGTAATCTAAGAAATTATTTTAATATATTTAAGAGCATTTTAGCATGTTTACAAATATGTTTCACATCTTCTCCTAAACTTCTGAACCAATTTTAATAAAATGGCTAAATTTTTATGAAAAAGGAAGTTAACAAAAGTAAGTTTTTAAATTATAAATTTTTTTGAGGTACGCTAACCAGGGGACGTACAGTACCAAAAATCAAAGAAAAAATAAAATACTCTGATTGAAAGATTGACCAGGAAGACAAAACAAAAACAATAAACCAGGTGGGGAGAAGAAACTGCTAACCCACCATGGCTGAGGATGAGGGGGGTCAGGCGGTTTTCTGCAGATGAGTTCACCATAACTATGTCATGTTGGTTGGAGAGATGGACTAAAGCGGAAAGCCAGGGCGTTGGGGCATAATTTTTTAAATTTTACTTAAATAATAAAGTCATACATGAGATATGAAAAGATATACAATTTTAAAGGGAATCAGAATGGCGTTTTACTACCCCTCATTACGAGGGTTTGATCTGCTCATTGTATAAATAAAATTCTAGGGCTTTAGGGGATATCAATAATCATGTGGCATCACACACCATGCCTTTGTCCAGCCAAGCGAATCAGTGAAGTAAGATCATATAGTCCTGGCTTATCAGATTATACAGGAAGGGTTTATTCTAATACTCAGGGTTGGCATCCATTCATATATTTTCACTCCCCTATCCCAAACTGGTATTATACTTGTCCTAAGGTTGACCCAACGAATAGACTTAATTTATATTTTAATTTGTAATGAGAACCATATATTTTTTCAGCTAAGTGGTTTAAATTTATTTGGTTGATTTGCCAGGCTCAATGGCTTTGCTAAGTGTTTGATATTTTATTAATTTGATAGGTTCAATGGTTTCGCCCAAACACCTTAGTGAGTATTTGATTAATTTTATGGATTCCATTTCTTCCTAAACTTATTGATGGCCATCAATATAAAAGCCAAAATAATACCATCTAGTACTAAAAAAAATAAAAGCCAAAATAATCATTTAACATCATCTAGTAAATTATAAACTTGAGCAATGCCGAGTAAATCAACTAGTTATAGATACAAAATGCAATGATAGCACTACAGCAGTAAATATAATTTTTCAACGGATTTCCAACCATAAGATATAAATTGTTTCAAGAAGCAGCAAAAGAATCAAAAAAAAGTTTGCTTTAATTTAAGTACAATATATTAAAGTATGCTTACTCTATAGTTAGTGATCTATTGCAGAAATTTTATATACTAAGTTTGGTATAAATAATTATCAGCTTTCAATTTCATATCCATTTGTTTTTTATTTGCTGATAGTTTACCAAACTCCTTACTTTACATTCAGTATGATTGTTTAGCTAAGTACAGTCCTAATGGAAACTAATTCACTTATCTCAATCCAATCAGGCTATGATTAAAACTTAGAATGAAGCGGGATAATTCTAAGCCAATTTTGTATTATTTCCGACTGAAAAAGCTAACCTTATTTTAGTTTTAGACTGACTGAAAGGCGGAAGCTATAGAATACTTTACTTTTTTTAGTACTAGATGGTCCCAACCCAAGGGGGATTCATCGATGTAGCTATAGAATACTTTACTTCCTGTTAATTTAAATGGATTACATGATTGACAGATCCTTATTGTCATATTAACATAAATTTGAAATTCTTATTTATAAATATATTGATATCCAACAAAAATTACCAACTTAGGTAAAATTAATAACACACTTGATAAAGCAATCCATTATACGAATAATTACATTTGTTTTTCTCAAATTTTATTTGAGATACGCCGACCAGGGGACTGACAGTACCAATACTCAAAGAGCAAATAAAAACTGAAACAAAAACGGAAACCCAGAACAAAACTAACCTCCAACCAGGCTTGTATCTGAGGACCGCTAACTCACCATGACAGAGGGGGTGAAAGGGTCATGTGGCACATCTGTATGCACATCAACCACATCAGGGGAAGCAGCGTTGTAGAAGCGGATTTAGGCCAAGAGCAAGGGCGTCAGGGTGTCAGCTTGGTGGGGTTGAGGTAAAGTATAGAATGATTGAGATGCGCAATATCAGACTTGACAATAGCTTCGATTAATTCAGCTAAATGATGTTTATCTTGAAGGTGGACATCAGGAAGTAGGGAAAATCTGGCTACATTATGACTGGTGATAGAAGTTTTTGGGTCAAAGGTTGATAGTTCAACAACATGAATGGCAGAGGTTTTGGCAACTTTGATCAATTTGTTGATTTCATACCATGCATTTTTAGGGAAATCAGGGGAAGTTAACTACAGTTATGCCTTTGTGGAATTCTTCAACAGACTTTTCTACTATGATACAGAGTTGGTGACAATGGGAGGAGGCCACCACCAAGGCAAGTGGTGGTTACTCTGGAAGAAGATAGCATCAGGTTTTGGGGTATAATGTCTGTGGGGTAGGTTTATCAAAATCTGATAAAAAATTTCTCAGTCATACCCATCTAGGGCTTCCTCACCTGATTCATCAACTATCCTACCAACTATCACACCTGATTTATTAACCTCATCTAATAGGGTCCACAGATTTTGGTTCTTGGGAATAATGGAGGCAGAAGTTGGGTGTGTATTAGTGAGTGAATGAGTGGATGCTTGGGCATGATTGTTGGCCCAACCTGACTTTGATTGGCTGGGGGGTTTGAATTCAAGTGGGTGAATGTGCCCGAGGGTTGTGGTGGCTGCAGATTTCCTATTCTGTGTAACAGATCAGACTGCACTTGATCTGTACATTGCTTTGGTAGTAAGGGCCTTGACTAGGAGAAAAGTGTCAGAGGATGATTGGAGAGTCAGAGTTGATGAGTCAGATGGGGAGTTGTGGGATTGAGGGTGAGAGATTCAACATTTGAGATTGAGATGCGACCAAGAGAATATGAAATTGGAGTTTTGAATGGCATGGATGATGATCCAGTGAGATGAGAATTCTTCACAAGCAATGTGTTGGATGGTGTTCAAGAAAGCCTAGTGCAGGAGGGGGAGCTTATTAGAAGACTAGCAGAGTGCTATTTATTAAGGGATGGTTGGGGCCTGAATGGCCAGTTTTGTCTTCTAAGAAGAAACTGGAAATTTAAGTAGATCCTAAGCTCTTAAAATATTATTCTTATTTTATTTAAATCATATTATTGTATTCAAGTGATGAGCTAAATTAGTGAGCTTGGCATGGTGTTGGCATCATTCTCAGCCCTCTCATGGAGCCAGACCCTGCTGTTGATGTGCAGCATTGTAGGAAAAGTGGTGCAGGAATACGTGGCAATGACAAGACATGGTGGGAGGTTTGGTGATAGGTTTCTGCAGCCCTGTCCGTAGTTTGGTTAGCAACATGGCTCTTACTACCCAATTCCTTCATGGCATATTGGCGTGAGCCCACCTGTTATACTCTGGCCAAGCAAGCATGAGTGTTGAGTGGAAGGGGGGCAATAAAACACCCTATTCAGATGCCATTGACAAGGTTGCAGAGACAGGACAGTTGAAGCATCATGGGGCAGGACTTTTTAGAGTGGTTGATTCCAAAGCAGAGGGGACAACTTTGTTGACCATTGTTGACATGAGCCCAAAAAATGGTCTGGTACTGCCACAATGTGAGTATGTGGGAGTTTTTTGGGCAATGGCATAGTGGTGTGGAGCGATGGTGGCAGGGGCGTGAGGTGCATCAAGGTGCTCTGCACCAGAAGGATGGTTAAGATGAAATTGGGTTGTGAGCCATAAGCCATAATTCCTGACATCAGCTGGTCATATATAATTTGGGGTGGGAGGTGAGAAGGAAGGTTTACAAATGATACCATCAATGAAGTATCAGAAGGGAGGCAAGTACAGGTAGTAGAAATTGGGAAATTTTTATAAATCAAAGGATTTAATACCTCTGCTGCAGCATCCTCTTCCATCTGGAAGCCTATGTCAAAGTAGCCCTTAAAAGGGTGGAGATTGATAAAGCCAGCTGGTGCAAAGGCAGGTGAGCAAGTTTGACAATTGCTTTGTCAGCATGTGAGAATAAACAATCATAGTCAACATGGAGGCAAAATCAAATGCTGGACTGAGAAAGGGTGAGAGGATGGGGGCAAGATGGGTGGATGAGTGCAAGGCGGAGCGCTAAGTCCCACAGGGAACAAATCGACTAGAAGAGTTTGGTGAGCTATTCAAGCCCAATCAAACATGTATCCCCACAGGGCAGAAAATGCTAGGTGGTGGAGCACTGCTGCCCCACACTGGGGCAGCAGGTGGAAGATATGAGGACATCAAATGGGAAATAGATGTGGCTAGATTGTGGTGATAAAATAAACTGTTTATTAAAATTTTCTCAAATGTGAGATCAAGCGTAAAGAAAAGTTTTTGACATTTGTTTTTTGCAAATTGTTTTTATATGACAAATTGTCATATAAATATCAGAGATTAGTTTTCTTTTTTAAGACCATATTTTTGAAAATATATGGGCTATATTGGTCTCAGACAGTCCTGATAAGCCTAAGACATTATTCTCATGATACTTTTACAATTTTTTATACTCTCAAAGAATAAAATCTACCAATGTTTATTTTCATTAATTAGTATAATTGGATAATTAAAGTTCATTAAATATAAATTACAATATGTCATTTTGAAAAGATCTAAAAATCTATCTACTCCTCAAGCAGATACCAACCCCATCTCCGTCATCATTTCATCTTTTAACTATCTCAGTTATTTTACTATCCTCTATAAACTGAAAATAGTAACTATAGATTTTGTCATGGTCAAGGCTAGGTCTGCCATGACATTTAAATTTTAGTTCATTGCCCATAATCATTGTAAATATATTTACAATTATTAAAAAAATTTTAGGTGCATTTAATAATCTGTTGGCACAGTTTGGATTAATTTTGTTAATTATAGTAATAATTCCAGTATATTTATAAAGAAGTTACCATAATATATAATCTGATATAAAAAGCTTTTCTTTCCCGTAACAATCACTGTAGTTACTGCAATTTGATTCAAACAGCAATTTTTGATAATCACACAGGAGAGATGGGCGATTTTAATAATAAACTAATACAACATGGGCGAGCATCACATCAAGCAGTGCGCTAAATGGTTCACCCAAGGGCAAGATACGCCCTGGAGGGGGACCAGGAACCCAAGCCGCCAAGAAACCACAAACTCAGACACCATTCAGGTTTATGGTATTAACTATAAAACAAGGTCAATACATGTAGATCCAATGTAACTAACCCCTTTCAAAAGTGGAACATGTAATCTGACTCTTCCTTGGGGATGAGTTCCCCAACCCTGTGGGAGAAAACATGTGAGGCACAGCCCTCCCTTTTCCCCCACGCGGTATATGTCGCCACCAATGACATGGGCTGTGGCTGGATTGATATTGGTTTTGAAATAGTCGAAGAAGCAGAAGCTGCAGCAAAAGTCTGCGTCGAAATTGCCCTTCCCAAGGGCAAAAAATAGTGTGCACTATGTGCACCAGATGGAACAAAGCGAAAAAAACTTTCATTTCATTTGACTCACTCCCTACCAAACTTCCTCATAAGGAATAATCGAGGAGGAGCTCTGCAAAGGGCTCATAGCCTATGGAGAAATTATGCAACTCGAATTACAATGATTTTGCCTGATGCCAACCCTGTGCACAGGCAAAGCTATTGCCATGATCAACCCATTCCCTGAAGTGAAAGATGACTTATCAAGAATCCCCCACACAGCAGAGTTTCACTTTGCAAATGGGGACAATCATCTGCATTTTGAGTTACACCAGAACGCACACTGCCTATATGCAACCACTGCGGTTCATTAGGACATAAGGAACACGCATGCCCCGTGAAGGAGGGCTTAATGGAAGCAGACTACTGTGAGGAAGCCATGGATGAAAGTAATGAAAACTTCACCAGAATAACCAACGGCCACTACCCATTCCGCTGGGGTGAAGATGGACTTTACTCCATTGTGGACCCAGTTACACATAAACAATGCAAAGCGGCACAAAAAGCCCATAAGTGGGCAGCAGCCAAGGCGGCAGCGCACGCGGAATCATCCATCAACCCTGGACAAATTCAAGAGGATATTTTGATTATACACTGAGCCAACCAATCAGAACAATATGCCAATGCTGAAAATTTTCACAGCAACTCAACTAAGTTACCAAGAGAAATCAATCATGCACACATTGAGGAATAATTAAGCTACAATACGGACGAAAATTCGGTGCACAATTCTCCAAATTTGAACTCCAAAATTACAAAACCCAATCAGCATCCCGCATTAAACCTTCATGAGATACGTGCGGAAAAAGATAACACAAATTCCAAAAACCACAATTTCTGCATAAAATCGAGAAGATCAAGGGAACTGACATTGTCACTGAGAGAATTGGAGTACAGACGCGGAGCATGGTCAAAATGAGCAGTGGTGGGATAGGGCCAGAGGGTCCTCCCAACTGATCCTGAGGCGCTGCAGGAACCTCAGTGCCAATAGGGACGCTAAACATCGCGGGAGCCTGGGCTCAAATGTCCCAAGCCAAAAAGCTGGATTTCCTGCAAAAACCCACTGTAGACATCTTGGCCATCCAAGAAACCCACTGTTTACAAGGGGAAGAAGGATCCTGGTCAGCCAGGGTCTCACAATCACAATCAGTAAGGACGTCCCACTATGGGGTGATTATCCAAAATAACAAAAAAAATTACAAATTAATCTTCATACCTTCACAGTCGCATCTTGGTAGCAATGATCACATGCCAAGAGGAAACAATATTGATATCATGCATCTATGCACCGTGCACCACAAATGAGAGATAAAAATTTCTTAAAAACTGTTCCAACTCTCACCCTCCCAACAGATACTATCCTGTTGGGTGACTTTAACTGCTGGGATAACCCTGACACGGACTGATGGCCTAACCCCACGGGATACCCACCAGGGCACATCAAATTCCGTGCAATGAAGGCATCCCTTGGCCTACAGGATGCCCTCCCCCCAGATCACCACTCCTTCCCCACATGACACGGCCCAACATACACAAGGGAGTGCTCATATCATTGAGCCACATATATCACATCCTCATTCCACAAACCCAACAATCAAGATTTTCCAAATTTACAACAAAAAAAAGTCAATTTCTCCAACCACCAACTTGTTACAGTGCAGCTATCACCAACCTGAACCCATGCACAGGTGTCACCTTGGAGAAAGCTTCACCCGGAAAACATAAAGTTAGCCAAAATATCTGACTGGGTTGAACATGAGGCCATTAACCAAGAATTCACAGCACCATTCACATTGGATCCCATAGTAACATGGGCAAATTTTAAAAAGGAACTAATCAACAAAACCTGACATCTTGCATCATGTAAGAACACTGCTGACATAGCCATAATCAAGCATACCTTGGCTGAACTGGACCACATTGAGCTAAATACCCCGAGATCTGGCTATAGCCCCATCTGGGGACGCAAATGAGTGGAAATATCCGCCCAACTAAACACCCTCATCTTCGAACACCAACACAGAATCAAAGTATCAAACAAAGGTAAGTTTATATAGAAAGGCGAAACATGCTCGACATAGTTCTTCCACCAATTCCACTCCTGTGGCAACCAGCCCACGTGCACACAGGTATGCAAGACGAACGGCACCATGGCAACTGACCCTGAGGAGGTCAAGGTGGAAGCATACTGCTATTACACCAAAATATACTGTGATACGCTGGCAAACGCACAAAAAATCACAAAATTTATACAAACTGCCAGAATACAAATCACACCGCTGAACTACAATATTCTAACCTAATTACATGGGAGGACTTTTGGGATACAATTCGCGGTGCACCACGTAGGAAATGCCCGGGGCCTGATGGGATGCCCTATGAATTTTACAAAAAAATATTTTCAACAAATTTGCCCCCCCTCCTATTGGCGTCTATGAACCAGTGCTTACTGGAAACACGCCTCCTACCTGCTGGCCATGAATCATATGTCATAACCTTATATAAAAAGGGTGGCAAATTGGACCTGTTTAACTGGCGTCCAATCACACTATCTAATACTGACACAAAAATTCTAACAAAAATTTTAGCATCCAGATTAGGCGCAATTGCCTCTGAAGTCCTGTCACCCAACCAGTTTGGGTTTATACCATGGCGCTCAATATGGAACAACATACACCCTGTTGCAAACATATGTCAGTTCAAAGCAACTGGAGCCCTATCTTCTTAGACCAGGAATAGGCATATGACCGCATTAGCTGGCCATACCTAAAGGAATGCCTACACGCTTTCAAACTCCCACCCAGATTCATAAACTGGGCGATGCTCCTCACGGAATCTGCAACCTTGACTGTATGCGGCCCTGGCTTCCTAACTAACAAGATCACACCACACAGAGGGCTCAAACAAGTGGACTCCCTCAGCCCACTGCTGTATAATGTCAGCTTTTACCCACTCCTCCACATAACTAACTCACGCCTCATGGGCATAACTGCATTAGGACAGCCAACAGTCATAATACTGGCCTTTGCGGATGACTGCGTGGCAGGTATAGCTAACAATGATGATGCCTGACAGCTGGAACGCACCCTAGAGGAATACTCCGTGGTGAGCAATGCATCACTCAACAAAAGGAAAACAGAAATAATTCTCTTATGCAAGTACACTAACAACTGGGCTACAACACCAGAACATCATACCCCC
>JAKSZP010006370.1:0-10486 GCA_022478985.1 Massospora cicadina | reverse complement strand
AATATTGTGAAAAACACCCTTAGAACATCCCAAGTCGAAATTATCTTGTGAGAATATTGCCCAATATTTAGAAAATAACTCCTGAGCTTGGCCTTTTTAAGAGTTTGTCAGGTTGCTTATAAAAACATAGGGACAACAATATTAATGCTGAGTAAGTCCTTATCAGGAAGACTAGTTTGAAAAAAGCTTCAAACTCATGGAATGAGTTAATTTCTGTGGTAGGGAACAGATGCAGAAAAGCGATTGTTTGGTTTTGCTTGATGGAGATGAGCCAACTTTGCAGGTTTGCACATAAGATGTGTATTTCTTCATGGCCAGGAATGATAATACCAAGGGCGATGTTCATCTTAAGTTGAGATTTAGACCATGGTTTATATACTTCACCATAAAGTCCTTCTGGGATATTAATTATCAGTTTAATCAAGATTATTACTTGATCTCCAGATGATATATTAATGTGTTGATTTGACTGACGTGGGATGCCCTTTGACTCATTAGTCTGGATGTGTAGTATTTTTATCTTTGACCGCGCTTTGACATACTTAATCGGGACTACACCATCTTTGTAGGCCAAATTTATGAATAGTCTGGGCTTCCTTTTCTCAACTGCCCTATCTTTATTATAGTAAAGTGGGATATCCTGGCCAAGAATGGTGAGAGTATCATCCTTATGATTGGTAATGATTCCATATCTCCTCTGGAAATCAGTCCAATTAAGATATCATAGTTCAAAACTTTTCTTTCTCGTTGCAAACACTTTTGCAACCTATTCAATTCAAGACTAAATCTAGTTTGATAATCTCATAGAGGGATTAGTCTGCGCCCATGTCTGGGAGCAGTTGGGCAAGCAAGGCAAGAGGAGCAGGTGGAAGGCCCGCGGCCTCTAACATTCAAAAACGCCCCAGAGAATTTGGCGGAATAGAAAAAAATCTAAAAAAACTGGTGGTCACAATTTCCCCGGAGATACTCGCATGGCAAGCATGATGCAACCAGTACATCAACACGCCACATTCCCAGCCACTTTCATCGGTGGAATTTGGAGTCCGTGTGTATCTGGACATCCAAAAAACAGCCCTATGGGAAAAATTTTGTGAAGATGTACACAAAATTTTCCCAACTGCAGTGTACGTTGCACCTCACTCCATGTCGTGCAGTTGGCTGGACCTAGGTTTTAAAAGCAAAATCGCAGCAGACAAGGCTGCAGCGGTGCGCATAGTGGTCAACCTCCCCAAAGGGCAATGGGTCATCAAAACTAAACGCATCAGATGGACAAAATCAAACCAAATTTTCCTCACGTTTGACTTTTTGCCTACTATGGTAAATTGTGACATTTTGGAGCAACACCTGAAAGATGGTCTCGCCATATATAGCGAAATACAATCTTTCGAAATGCAATGTTTCACGCTGATGCCACACCTGTGCACCAGCAAAGCCATCGCAGTTATGACCCCAACTGAGGAGATTGCGAAGGACCTAACCCAGATCCCACACTCCACCTTTATTGATATCACAGGGCATACCACCCACCCATTCCGGGTAATTGTGGACAGCACGCCCCCCATTTGCACCCACTGTGACGCATTTGGCCATAAGGTGCACGCATGCCCCATCAAAGAGGGCGTCACATTCCAAGAGCACCCCTCGGCAGCCATGACCAGCAGAGAGGTGCACTATGAACCAACCGCAAGCACCAAGGAGTCTTTCTTGTGGGGAGCACAAGGCTGCTACCTATTGGTAAAGCCCATCTCCCTGCAGGAGTGGAAGAAGGCCAAGCAGGCCCATAGGGCCGCAGCCAAGGAAATGGCCAAGGCCAACACCACCATCCCACACTCACAACGCCAGGAGGACATGGAGACCTTCGTGGTGGAAGCAACTCAGAAATCCATCACCCAATCAGATTGGGAGGCCCATGCCGAATGGGCCACTCAATCCGCGGATCTGATGGGAGATTTAATCTCACCCAATCATTGCACCCAAGCCCCGGTTGAAACGACTTGGGACCTATCCCAACCAAAAAAAATTTTTTTTGCCCCACTCGACGGTGCACCAAACTTATCCGCACCACAAAAAATTCGTCCAACGTCGGGAAAACATAAAGCAAAGGCCAAAGCTAATGCGACTCTTTCCACAAAAATTAACAAAAACCCCAATAGTGTTGCTGCTAATACCCGCGCTGCTGTGAAAGCCCGTGGGGACCTGGAAGAGGCTGGTGGGCCTGGGGGCCCACCCCCTCACACCTAAGGTGCAATGGGGGAAACCTTCACTCTAGGGATGCTGAATATTGCCGGACTCAAGGCCTCCCCATCCTGGGCTAGGAAACTGAGTTTTTTACAAAACAATTTACCCGTGGATATCCTGGCCATCCAGGAGTCCCACTGTCCACAAGGTTCTGAGGAAGCTTGGAAAACAATGCTCCTACCATCTCTATCCTTTTGGTCGAAGCACTGTGGGGTGCTAATTCAGAAAAACAATTTTTTCAAATTTACATCTTCAGAAACATTCCTAAATGGCCGAGTGCTCGTTGTCACCTTCTCATGGGCTGATGTTGCGCACACAATCGCCAACATTTACGCCCCAAACGGTGCACATGAGCGTCAGGAATTTTTCTTGTCAGTCAAATCCCTTCCGCTACCCCCCAATTCCTTCCTAGTTGGCGACATGAACTGTTGGCTAACCTCATTAACAGACTGGTGGCCGCCCTCACCCCACGCCCCACAGGGTCATGTAGAACTATGCGTTTTAAAAGCCACCCTTGGGTTAAGGGATGCACTGCCGCGACATGCCCCACTTCTCAAAAACATGACGTGTCCCCACATCCATAACAGCCAATTAAGGTCCATGACCCACATCGACCTTATTCAAGTGCTGGCGAAATTCCAACCCCACATCTCCCACTTAAAAAGAATGAAAATGGAATTCTCCAACCATCAACTGGTCTCGATAACATACCACTTACCCTTCACAGTTGCAAAGGCCCCACATTGGTGCAAAATCTGCCCCCCCTGAGCTTGCGTCGCCAGGATTTTCCACGTGGGTGGAAGAGGCAACTTTGGCAGAATCATTTGTTGCACCATTTTGCGCGGACCCAAATCCACATGGGCAACTTTCAAAGAAGACACCATCCACCACTATTGCCATCTCTCATCCAGACGCACATGAGCCACATCAGCGGTTATATCGCGCTCGCTGGTGGAATTGGCCCACTTGGAGTCCAACATTCCAGCCACAGGATATAGCCCTGCATGGGGCTGGAAGTGGGCGGAGGCAGCCGCCCACCTCAACGCACTCAAAAGACAACACAAACTTCGGGTTTGTGTCCAATACAGGGCCACACGCATCACTAAAGGTGTCAAGTGCACCACATACTTCTTCAAAAAAAATTTTGCACCATGCCAGAGTGTGGCCTGCACACAGGTGCGAAGATTGGATAATTCCATTGCAGACACACCAGCCGAAGTGGCAATTGAAATGCAAAGATATTACTCCGAGTTATACTGAGCTGAACCAATTCAGCCAGCTGAAATGGCGGAATTTCTCAACTGAGCTCATATCCACACCATTTTCTGATACCCAGAAATAATGAATTTAATTACTCCGAATGAATTATGGACAGCCATTTGCGGTGCACCAAACTGAAAATGCCCAGGCCCAGATGGCATTCCATATGAGTTCTACAAAAAAATTTTTAAATATATATCCCCATTGCTGCTAGCCTCACTCAACCAAAGTCTGTTGGAAACGCGCCTTCTACCAGGAGGACATGAGGCCTTTACTGTCACACTCTTCAAGAAAGGGGATAGGCTTGACTTAGCCAACTGGCGCCCCATTTCTCTAACAAACACAGACACCAAAATTTTAACCAAAATCATGGCTAACCGATTAGGGACTGTAGCATCTGCCACCATCTCCCCAGAACAATTTGGTTTCATCCCCAGAAGGTCGATTTGGGATAACGCATTCAGTGGCTAATGTGTGTCAGTCCACAGCCTCTGGGGCACTTGTATTCTTGGACCAACAAAAGGCCTATGATAGAGTAAACTGGGAATACCTTAGGGCCTGCCTCCATCAATTCCGCCTACCCCCCGCTTCATTAACTGGGTGATGCTGCTCACGGAATCTGCAACAATGGCAGTGCGTGGCCCAGGCTTCCTAACGGAAGTAGTCCGCCCTCAAAGGAGCCTGCGACAAGGGGACCCCCTCAGCCCACTCTTATACAACTTCAGCCTTGACCCACTACTGCGAGATGTGAATGCCCACCTCACTGGGGTCCATGTGCCAGGCCAAACCCCAGTCAAGATGTTGGCATTTGCAGATGATTGCGTAGTGGGGATGTCTAATAACAAAGATGCATGTGCGCTTGAAGCCCTCATCCAGGAATATTCCCGGGTAAGCAATGCAGCACTGAACGCCTCCAAAACTGAAATCATCCTCCTTGGTTGGTTTCAGAACTTCTGGGCCCCAGCAAGTAGTACCCAACCCAGCCCATCTGCTCGCCCACATCCAAGCCTTACTAACTCAACACACACCGCTCCACTGGTGCTCCCCTTTGTGCCACGTCCTACCATAGGACCGGTACGCCATCTGGGCGTGTGGATGGAGGCAGGCGGATACGCGTCAGCAGTAATGGAGGGCTGTATACTGGACAACGTGACGAAGCAAATCGCCTCTCTCAGAGCCCACCCTACTACCCTCACTGGCAGGGTTGTTCTTGCCAACTCTATGCTCCTATCCAAAGTCTGGTTCGGAGCCCACGCCATCCCCTTCTCCCCAAGCTTCTTCAAATCCCTGTATGCTTTGCTGCAAGGATGGCTTTGGTCAGGCCACCCTCCACCAGTACGGCTAGAGGTCATGTTTGGCCCTCATCATCATGGTGGCATGGGCCTGCTTGACTTCAAAGCCCATTCCGCCAAGATCCTGGGCACCTGGATCGCGGCCATCACTGCTCCTACACTCC
Organism: Massospora cicadina; assembly: GCA_022478985.1. Lineage (NCBI taxonomy): Eukaryota > Fungi > Entomophthoromycota > Entomophthoromycetes > Entomophthorales > Entomophthoraceae > Massospora > Massospora cicadina. Next base: position 5,532 of record JAKSZP010006370.1, on the reverse strand, counting down.
CATCCCAACACTGGTCCCGCGTGGCCACTCAACTTTTCCTGAGCCTTGGGCCTCAATAATCCATCAAACCCCCACTCCCTGATGAAATACCTCGCATCACACACATTGGCCACAGGTCCTCACGGGACAAAAACCCACTACAAACGAATCCTACTCTCCATGCGAAGCGCAGAGTGGAGAATTCATATTAGTGGACCTACAACCCAAAGAGGCCGCCCCTCTCCTCAGTTCACACAAGAGGTACAGGGGCTACCCATCCATGATGGCGTGATCCCCATTCGACCCCAAGTCCTATCCAGGGTGGACTACCTGGACATGATGGACATCCCTTATTCCATTAAAACCCAAAAGACTATCTGGAAATATGCACACCATCCTCTGTTGCAGCCTCAAGTCCGCTCCCATGTGTGGCGCTGCCTGAGGCGGGTGTATCGTACAGCTGAGCGCTCTAATGCTTTACACTCATCCTGTGTCGTGTGTGGCCAGTATGGAACGCTGTTCAACCGCCTGGAGAAGTGCCCCACCTCTAAAGTGATATAGCGCGAAGTCCAACGTCTGGTAGGCCAGGATCAAACGCATCCCTTCAGTCTGTCAAGAGATATGTTTGCTTCATCAATGGCCTCCCCCTCCCACCCTCCCTCCGTGCTCTGGTGGTTGCAATAGCCATGTGGACTATCCACACGATTGTCTTGGATGCCATCGCTGGCTCCATCCCCACCCTCCCTGAAGCTGTCCACAGATTCTGGTCTCATTTGGTGGACCACTTTCAAGTGTGGATGTTTGGATTCTCCCACTGCGTCGCTGACAGCTGGTCTCCTCCTGGTTCCCAGTCTAGTTCATCAAATCAGACCCCTTCCTCCACACATGCTCAATAGTGGCTACGGCCCCTTCACACGTTCCCTCCCCCTCCCCACAAGTGGCGTTCCCGCTGGCAACAAGAGATAGCATCGCTTCTCTGGGGTGCCTCCCCTGGTACTAGATTTTGTCTCGTCTGAATAATATTCGGAAGTGTCCATCCCATGGTCGGCCTTCCCCGCAATAAATTTAAAGATATCATAGTTCATATTTGACAACACTATGGCAGGTGCTGTCACTGCAATAAATCTGAATCAGAAAGGTAGTGTATGTATGCACCCAGCGATTTAGTTGTATGCGCTCCAGCTGTACCATATTCTTGATAGTGGGCAACATTGGGCACAATTTATGATTCTCTTAACTAGATTTGTGCTAACTATATTGATAGGGGCATCACTATCAACAATGTCCCAAACTTGCACTTTGTTTACTGCCATTTCCACATAAGTACATTCAGAGTAGTTTTCAGAGGTATTTATTGTGTGAATACTGTGATTGCTGCCCAATTCCAGATGTGATTTCAGACTTGATAAAATATCTGGAAAGTTATATGCTAAGGTCTTCATAAAAATTGCTACTTGTACATTGTTAAGCAAAGGTAGGTCAGTTGAACATCCAGGTTGGATGTCCAAACCAAGATCAATAATCTGTTTTGTGTAAAGTTTTGAAACCACTGCTCAGGCTTCTTAGTAATTTTCATGGGTTTAGTTGCTTTTGCTTTTGCACGAGTAATGACCATAGGGACATCATGAGCCACAATATGGTGGAGTTTATCTTTGGCAGAATCTTTGGCCCTACAGAGCTTGCCAGGTTCAGGTGGAATGGTTTAGTGAAATTGGTGAAGTTAGACTTTACATCTCAAATCCACTTCTCTTTTCCCACCTCTCTTTCACTGTTGAGTTTCTAGAGCAACGTTGATCCCAGGATTTTTTTACCGTTTGTAGCATTAGCTAGCAAATTTCCCTTTTAACCACAGCTGTGGAATGTAATTGGTACTGTTTGCTGTTTTGCTCAAATTTTTAGTTCATAGTTCAGGAATTTTTTCTCTTAGTCAGACATATTGTTGCTTTTTGGGCCCAAAAATCGGAATTTTAGCTGGTCCTTGGGCTGATTATGGGTATTTAAACTTCAGGAACAGCTTCTTAAGTAATTGGCAAGCTCTTGGGTTTCCATTTCTTCATTGAATACAGGTATCATGACATGCTGCAAGTTACGTTAGGGCATGAATTTGTGTTCCATTGCAATCTCAGTGTCAAACTTATCTATTGAGTTGCACCCAAGCAAAACTTGTGCCTCATGGAAAAATCTGTCCGCAAAGTCCTTAATTGTCTCATTCTGCTTGAATCTAATATTAAGAAGCTCTTTTATTGGGCCTCTAATTTCCAGGACCTTAAATTGTTTTGTCCCACAATGTTAGCATCCATATAGGACTAATAGTCACCCAAATAGGGCTATAACGAGGTCACAGCTTTGGACATTGAGTTAGTTAATTAGTGCTGATCCTTTAGCATGGTCTGATGCTCCCCCATTGCTTTTTATATAGCTTGAGAAAAGAGTGAAAGTTTTAATCCCTATCAAACTTTGTCAAGTTCAATGGTTTAAAGCTATCTTGCCCTGTTTCAGGCATAGGTGTTGTACTTCTAGTACTTGAACGTCTTGGTGTATCATCATTTAGAGTCAGCCATCTTTCCCGTTGGGAATTATCTGGAGTCAAGATTGATGCCAGAACTTTAGCATAGGACGAATTTTTGAAATATCAGTTTCTGCATCAGTGTTGATTTCTTATTATTCAATTTTCATGATATTGCTTTGGACTACTGGATTCTGATGCTTTATTTTGGCCCTTAATTGTTTTTTTCAAAATTGTGTTTTGGCCAAATGGGCAGAGCTTTTTCCAATTTCTCTATTGTCAAAGCTGGGTGAGCACCAGCAAATTTTATTTTTAGGGATATAAATTCTTTAAGATTGTAATGTTCCTATTAAATTAAAGCTTGATTGGACGTTATGATTTTAATATCTTTGGACATATTGTACACTCAGGAATTTGCAGTTGATAATTGCATTCTTAGTTCCCAATTCTCTTGAGTAATTATAATTCTGGCCTTCATTCTTGACATAAAGGTCCAAATTTTTGAAAATTCCTCTTTGATCTGACCATCCTCATCATCCCTATTCAGGACTGCTGGTAAAGATGCAAGGTCTTTGATATTTTTGTTCACTGTTATAAAATTGGCAGTATCACTAGATACGCCGGCATTTTTGCACAGGGTTTGACCCACTGAGCAATCAGGACCAATGATATGAAGATCATTGTCCTCAAAACAACAGAAATTAACTTAATATAAAATATGGGGCACTTGCTCCCGTAACCATTTTTTATTTAATTTATTCAACCTCGCGAATTCCTCCTGTTTGACTCTTCTCTACTTACTTAACAACAACCCTCCTCTTGATTGCCCATCTCGCTTATATTACAGTGGCTTGGACGATACCACTCTCATAGCTTGAACTATTCAAATCCACCGATTCTCCTTGCTTCAGTTGGTTATTTTCAAAATTTCTATTGCCTTAATTGTAGATGATTTAGATTGTAATCATCAAATGTTAACATCGCCTTATTTTAGAGGCAAACCAACATAAAATCGTTATATCCAATATAACTTGTTAATCCCAATATCGCCTCATTATAAAGCACTTAAATTACCATTACCAGTTTGATTCCAGTGGATTCCAATCATTTTGCCATATTGCCATAGGGCTTACACAGTGCATTCAAAAAGTTCTGGTACTAACGTTTTAAAGACACAACTTTACAAATAAATAAACTTTCTTTTATCATAATTTAACATACAAACTTTCCCTCTATATACATATTTATATTGCTAAAACAATTGTCAAAAGGTATGCACATAGTTCCTATTCTGTATAACCATGTCTAAACCAGCTGTCACATTCTTCTGAATTGTCTCTACTTTATCAAAAGGATAAACCTTCAGTGCCACCTTCAGATTATAATTATCCACCCTATTCACCAGATTTGGCTCTGTCTGACTTCTTTCTGTTCTCTAATCTGAAGGTGGCACTGAAAGTTCATCCTTTTGATTTAGTAGAGACAATTCAGAAGAATGTGACAGCTGGTTTAGACATGGTTATACAAAATAGGAACTATGTGCATACCTTTTAACAATTGTTTTAGCAATATAAATATGTATAGAGAGAGAAAGTTTGTATGTTAAATTATGATAAAAGAAAGTTTATTTATTTGTAAAGTTGTGTCTTTAAAACGTTAGTCCCAGAACTTTTTGAATGCACTGTGTATCATCCAGTCATATTTTAATCGCAACATTACCCCCTCCTTGCTGGATGATGAGGCTCCTATTGCTTGTAAGCTCGGAGGAATTCTGCATGCACTTGGTTAATGATCCAACCACTAATGGGGTCCTTGATAGTGTATGAATTGACCCCAGTTTTCTCAATGACTTTGAACGGACCAATCCATATACTAGCCAGCTTGTGTTTCCACCCAAATCCATGTTGGTCATGGAAGAGAACCATCTCATCATCCTTGAATGTCGCCAGCCCACTACAACATACCTGATCGGTGGCCTGATTCCTAATCTTCTTGGCTAAGCTGAAGGAGTATGCTTCAGTTTGCAGTCTGATCAGAATGTTTGCAAGGTTTGTCAAATAGAGGTGGGGTAGCACTCCACCTGTGTCCTCTACAAACGAATAAAGTAACTCTGGAAGGGCTGGGTGTCAGCTGTATAGTAGTTAGAAGGGACTCTTCCCTGTGGTGGAATGATAACTGATGTTATTGGTGAACATGACAGTGTAAAGAAGAGAACTCCAATCAGAAGGGCGATTTGTTACCAGTTTTTGTAGTATGTTCAACAGAGTTCCATTCACCCATTCAACCATTCCATTTGACTTGGGGTAATATGGGGTCATAAGACCTCCGCGGATACCCATAAGCTCATTTAGTTTGGGGAGGATGTGCGAGGTAAAATTGGTTCCATTATCAGTGAGAATGAACTGAGGGCAACCATGGCGCTGAATAATGCATTCCACTATGAACTTAGCCACTGTAACCACTCCCAAATCCCATATTGCCCTTGCCTCGACCCACCGGGTCAAGTAGTCAATAGCCACCAGAATGTATTTACAACGGTTGGCTCCTGTTGGCAAGGGACCAATGATATCCAGGGAAACCATATGCCAAGCAAAATGTGGTTTTACTAACCGGTATGATGTCGTACAGTGGAATGGCTTCTCCACTTGGCACTGATGGCAACAGGAAATAGTTTTAAGCACATCAAAACTCATACTTTCCCAATAGTATTGTGGGTGTAACAACTCCATAGTCATATGCATGCCACCATGCCTGACTGCCCTGTGAGCGCTCATAATGATTCTCGGCCATGTGGAGGGCCACAGAAAAATTCACCATAGAATTGCTGATTAGTTTGTACAGTTCTCCATTCCATTGGAAGATATTTGAGCGCAATTTGTTTAACGTTTTGATTACTTGAGGCGGTTTATCATCATATTTGCCACTGAGCATCTTGTCGTATATCACATCACTAAGTTCCACTGTCACTGCAATTGTTGGCAATTTTGATAAGCAATTGGCATTTTAATGTTTTGCTCCGGGTCAATGAAGAATTTCGAAGTCATAAG
>JAKSZP010006369.1:0-10533 GCA_022478985.1 Massospora cicadina | reverse complement strand
AGTAACAGGAAAGAAAAAACCCCACAACCCTCTTTTATTTAATACTAAATTATAGTGGACCCTAGATGTTCCGCTCACTGCTAATCTTAAACAATGTTTTTTGGTCAATCATTTCGTCTCACGTATAGCTCAGTGACTATAGACAATACCGCTTCCTTGGCTTAGTAATTCATTCACTGTATCTCATTGGTTCTAGCAATTCTTTATTCATTATTTTCATGATCGCCTAATTCAAGGTGATTTCCCATCTATTCATCAAACAATATCTACAACCCAATATCATCTCTTCTTGAGGCGCTCAAATAATTATTACTCATATCAAACTCAGCAGATTCTAAACATTCCGCCTAACAACTTAGGGCTTATCATCCAGTCATATTGGAATCATTACATTATCCCTCCTTGACTGTATGATAAAACTCCTATTGATTATACTCCCAGAGGAACTTTGTGTGCACTCAGTTGATGATCTGACCGCTCATGGGGTCCTTGATAGTAATTGCATCCATACCTGTCTTCTCATTAACTTTGAATGGCCTAATCCAGATACTGGCCAACTTATGATAACACCCAAACCTGTGTTGATCATGGAACAGGACCATGTCCCCATCTTTGAATTGGGCTAATATGCTATGCCATATCTGATCAGGAGCTTGAGTCTTAATCTTCTTGGCTAACTGAAAAAGTATGCTTCAGTTTGCAAAATCATTAATGTGTTAGCTAGGATCATCAAATAACGTTGTTCATCCATTCTGCTGGTATATTCTACACAGTCGTATAGCAGTATCAGAATAGCAGGGTGTTGGCCATATAGTAATTGGAAGGGACTCTTCCCATGTTAGAATGATAACTAATATTATAAATGAAGGCAGCGGTGGAAAAAAGGGAACTTTAATATGAGGGTCAATCTGCTACTATTTTATGGAGTATGTTCACTTATATCCCATTAAACCGCTCCACCATTCCATTGGACTAAGGGTGGTATGTGGTTGTCAAAACCACTCAAATGGCTATCAGCTTGTTGAGCTTAGGGAGGATGTGGGAAGTGAAGTTAGTTCCATTATCAGTAAAGAGGAACTGAGGGCAGCCATGCCACTGGATAATGCATTCCATTATAATTTGGCCACTGTGACTGTTCCTAAATTCCATATCTCCCTTGCTTCAACCCACCGGGTAAAGTGTTCAATTGCAACCAATATGCACTTGGACCAGTTAGCTCCAAATGGCAGAGGGCCAATAACATCCATGGAAACCATATGCCAAGCAAAGTACAGCTTCACTAATTGGTATGAAATCTTCCAGTGGAACGCCTTTTCCTATTGACATTAGTGGCAAGAGGAGATAGTATAAAGCAATCAAAAATTATGCCTTACCAGTAATATCAAGGACGCAAAAATTCCATTGTCTTACATACACCACCATGTATGATGGCTCTGTGTGCAGTCATAATAATATTAGACCTTGACGAGGGTCACAGAAAGCTCACAGTTGACTCACTGATCTGCTTATACAACTCACCATTTCGCTGAAAATTGTTTTGGCTCACATTTCATTCTACGCCTTTATTAGTTTCAGCAGCTCATCATCGTACTTACCACTAAGCATCTTATTGTACATAATGATTTTTAGATCTGCCATAACTGCAATGGTTGGTAGCCTTGACAAGCAATCCGCATTCTGGTGTTTTGCTCCTGGTCAGTGAAGGATCTCAAAGTTGTAAGCCTGTAGTTTAAGGGCCCATCAAGCTAGACGCCCATCCAGCTCCTTAAGGTTCGGTAACCAGCGTAACAGGACATGATCTATTATGAATTTTACTTTACACCAAGCAAATTTAATCTGAATTGCTTGTAAGTGTAGATCACCGCTAAGCTCTCCTACTTGATCACAGTATAATAATGTTCATGGGTATTCAGGATTTAACTACAGTACACCACTGGATGCTCCTCCCCTTCATTGTTTTTTGTGACAGAACCGTCTCCACAGTGGAAAGGGACGCATCTGTCTGTACAATAAATTCAGCTTCAAATTTGGGTAGTTTATTACTGGAGCATTGATCAATGCCATTTGAAGTGTATTGAAGGAGAGTTGATGGCATTCTGTCCATTCAAACGTGACATCTTTCTTTAATAACTCAAACAGTGGACCTCCAATACAACTAATTTTGGTATGAAGCAGCGATAGTAGCCAACAATCCCCTAAAAATACTTGTATACATTGATTACTGTTTGGTGTAGTCATCTTCCAAATGGCCTCCACCTTGGCTAATTGAGACCGCAGCCCTGTTGCATTAACTAAAAACCCAAGTACTCTAGTTGATCCTTGTCAAAGTGGCATTTTTGGGGTTTTGTTTTGATGTTGGCCTCAGCCAACTGGCGGAATACCTCTTCCAAATTGGTAATGTGCTCAGAAGATGTATGGGAAAATTTGTTAATGTCATCTAGGTATACAAGAACGCAGGACAACTTCAAGTTGCCAAGGATAGTGTCCATCGCCCGTTGGAATGTAGCTAGGACATTACACAGCCCTTATGGCATATGTGTCAATTGAAAAAGCCCTTTGACATGATAATGGCGCATTTATCTTGTTCCGCCGCTGGTAATTCAATTTTCAATAGCAAACATCAAATCCATTGCAAAGAAGTAAAGAGCTCCTCCCATACAAACTAAAGCATTTTCAACTTGAAGCATGGGGTATGAATCCTTTTTTGTAATGCTGTTGAGCTTGCAGTAGTCTATTACTAACTTTTAAACCAACCTTCTTTTTGACAATTTGAACAGGGGAATCCCATGGGCTCTTGGATGGTTCAAGCATCTCTTGCTCTAGCAGTTTAGTGATTTATGCTGTAACAACTTCTTCTACGGCTCCAGATCGGCAGATTAGCTGAGATCTGATGGGTGATGATCCCCAGTGTCCACTCAATGGATCACTCCCCACACGCACCCTAAATCGTGATCATTAACAGAAAAGATCTCTTTGTATTTTCAAATAAGGCTTCCACTTAATTTCTGGTCTTCCATTAACCCCATTAATTTTTCACATGGTACAACTGCCATTACTCCGGGCTGTGGTTCAATGGACAGACAATTTCATTCAGCAAAACAAGCTCACAAGCATGGAGGACCTCATCAATTGGGATAAAATGTAAATACGCCACTATTTGGTGTTGGCGGATTTGCATCAGTCTATTATGAAGATTTGCTACCAAAACCTTGATCTCCCCATGCCTCAGAAGTATAATGCCTGGGGCCACGTGGGGCTCAAGCCGCGATTGCTAATAGGGCCCAATGACCCCTCCATATAACCCTTCAGGCAATTCCACCTTTAACTCAGTGTTTATAATTACTTGGTTTCCAGAGGGGATAGTTCTATGGCCAGCAGCTCTAAGCGGTAGCTCTTTATATCCATAAATTTGATGGGGAAGGGCCCATGTCTTGCTTATTAATCAATGGTAGCAAACTGTAATCACCTCATCACCATATGCAAGGTTAATGTGACCCATATGCACCAGATCCTTTCAGCATTTTGCTGGAAGTGAATTAGATTGGAATTCTCTGCCCCATAATTTTAAAGGTCTCTGCTGTCATATCAACAACAGCCCCAAAGTGGCGCATAAAAGTTGTTCCACTTAACAGGTCATTGCTATTATTTGGTGCACTATATTTGGGGCTACAATGACAATTGACTCAAAATCTGCAAGGGTAGTGCGCTGTACGCTCCTTCAAAGACGTGCTTTCTGCGCCTTCAGTCCCATACACCATAATGTTCCACGTCAGGATTTAATGCCAACTTAGCCACCAACTTTGTGGACACTATGTTGATTGGGGCACCCATATTAATCATAGCGTGGACTCAGGTTCTTGCTGCAAAAATGTCACAGTATTTACACTCAGAGTAGGATACATTCTGATTGTTTGAAACGTGGACATTTTTTGGATCTCGTTTCTCAAGGAATCACATAATCCCTCCCCAAATTATGTGTACTTTTTAACAATAGCGTCCACAGGGAGGGCCGCGTTCACCCGTTTTATAATAAGTGCATCAGCAAATGTATCTGGTTCATCTGAAGAAAGTTGATCAATTATCTGACAGGAATTAGGCTTTGGTTGTTCCTGAGAGCCTGCTTCCGCCATGTCCATCAAATGCGTCCGTGATAGCACATTCACCCTCCCCAACCAGCTGCTGATATAAAAAGGTCTTGATGTACTGGAGAACATCCACTGAATGTATGGGGATAGGTTCATGTGGGACGTTGTGTCAGAATAGCGGAAGTAGAGAATGCCATCTCTACTATGCTCTGACTTTTCTTGATTGTAATGCTCCTGCGGTAGGGAATAAACCTGACGATTGAGATAACTTCTGGCCAGGGGACAATAGTGACCTCACGAAAATCAATTGCTCCCATAAGATCTTCATCCATGATTGTTGTAAAATGGGCCAACCCAAAAGTTATACTGGGGTCGAGCTGTGTAAATAGACCCCTCCCAATAGTTGAATTGCTGATGGCAACTTGGTTGGGAGTGAGGCGTGTAGTAATAATAGGCCAGGGTTAGTAAACGGATCCTGTAAAGTGAGGGATAAGAATTTAAATAAGAAAGTTGCGAAGAGGAGGTGATAGGTTTCCATTCTATATTGGGCAGAGGGAAGGTAGCGGATAAACGGTGTAAACTTTGAAAAAGTTTAAGCAATGGTATGCTGACCTCTAAATATGGAGCCATGGTATTGAAAAACTCATGGTATGGTTTCACAACGGAGGTCAATGCTATGCATATGTTGGATTTGGTTAAAGTCCCTGTTTCAATTAACACATGAGCTTCCGCTGTAAAACAATCAGCAAATGTGGTGAGGGTCTCATTATGCTGAAACCTGATGGTTAAGAACTCAGCCTTCCGCTGCACCATTTTTGAAGTTCCACCAAACAACCACACCACAGTTCTCTTCCCTTTTTGATAGGTAACGGAACTGGTGGGAAGATAGCAAGTAACTTGGTCAGCGCTTCTGACATTCAAGGTTTATCAATAAATTGTCCTTACAATGATCTGAAGCTCCTTCTACTGCAAACTCAAATCACTTAAAGAATCCATGGATGTTCCCATTGCGATCAAACAGAGGCATATTATCACTACAAACCTCCTGCAGAAACTATTTTTCCACTGGAGCACAGCGTCCAAGGCAAGCTTGAGTTCCACTTATTCAATGGTTGCAGCGCCTTGGAAAGACTCCTTGCCAGAGCAAGCCTGATATGACATACCCAGCGACTGAGGAATATTATTGTTATTGTGATTGATCAATGGGCTCCCTGTAGTGAGTACCACTGTTATAAAATCGTCAGTATTCAAGAGATACTCTGAAGGACTTTTGCACAGGTTTCAACCCACTGAGCAACTAGGACCAACGATATGATGATCATCATCCTTGAAACAACAGAATAAACTTTATCTAAATATGAAGCACTCGCTCCCACAACCCTCTTTCATTTAGTATATTAAAATACAGTGGATTCTCGCTGTTCCTCTCACTTTGAAACTATTAACTACCTTTTTAGTCATTCATCTCTTCTTGCCTATATCTCACCAACTTTGGACAATATCTCTTTTGCCTTGGAAAAACAATTCTCTGTATCTCATTGGTTCCAGCAATTCTTTATTTGTTGATTTCACTATCACCTAATTCAAGGCGATTTCCCATCTATTCATCATACATCAATATCTCCAGCCCAAAATTGCCTTATCTTGAGACACTCAAACAATCATTACTTGTATTAAACTCCGCGGATTCTATCCATTCTGCCATAACAACTCAGGGCTTATTGTCCAGTCATATCAAAATCATGACAATCGTGGACTTGTAAATGTCCAACTTTATCTCTTTCTGGCCTATTCTGCCCCACAACATTCTTATTATGAAGCTTAGAGGGAAAATTTCCAACATGCTGCTCTCTGGTCCCACTTAAGGGCTGCCTAGTGCCTAATCATTCCTGGCATTAACTCACCCACAGGATGAAGAAAGATCATGTTGCCAATTAGCGCCATGATGAGGAGATATCAAGATAGGTGATTGGCGCTAAGGGTGGCAAACAATGCAGTGACCCCAATCACTTGTGAGCTAACTATTTATTGTGAAAGCTCATCCTCAAGGGCAGGTGTATGGTAGGAGCATGGGGGAAGACCCCAACCAGCTAGTTATCACCCACCACATGAAGTACAGCATCCACTGGATGGACAATGCTGCAGGATGAGGATTAGCGGGAGGTGGGAGCACTAGATGTCTGAAGCTGTCCGCCAGGAGCTGGGTTGCCTCATTAAATGAAGGGTTTTGGCTCCGCCCCCCTCCCCCTTAGAATAACTAGGACATTATGTATCCAAAGGGGGCATGCAAAGAAGACAAATGGCTGAAATTTCGGGAAGGAGCTCTTCTTGGGCCAGAAGGGTCGCGGCGTCCATGTCATCCCATTCCTCACTGACTGGGGAGAGGGTGAACTGGGGGAGAGGGATGTGGCATGGGTCATTCAGATCTGCATCAAACCATAAAAGAAAGAAGAAATTGAAGTCTCAAACTTGTGGATGTCAGCGCATGGTGGGCTGTATTGTGATGATAGAAGAAGGCATACAGCATATCATCCAGTCAATGGGGGCAATGGCGAGAATCTATATGACGGATGATAAGCCACAATACTCAACGGCAGAACATTGGTTAAACGTTATAAGAAGGTCATATTATTGACTTCAGCAAACAGAAGGAATTCCGCCAAAGATTCATTGGGTAAGATCCTCCAATGATGTTTCTGAGCTACACTTATTTAAATCGCCTTAGGATAAGTCAATATTGGGTTGAAAGGATAATAGTGGATTGCCTCCAAATCAGGTGATAGGGTAATATTAATAAGCGATTACTAATGAGCAGTCAACGTATGACAATATTGTTTGGATCTCCTTGAACTAAGGCGATCAGGAATCTAATAAATGATGAGCCCTGCCAGAACCAAAGATAATATGGCGGAGCGAATAACTAAGCAAAAGGGTTAGTATTGGCTGAGGTTTCTGGGATATCATCAAGATGGGAAGATGAAAAGGGGGAGGTTTTTATTAGAGAAGAAGGAGTGGATCAGGGAAGATCTGCTGAAGTTATTAAGATTAAAATAAAGAAGTGTCATTGGGGCAATTGTTCCATAGTTGTTAAAAGTTTATTCTGTTGTTTTGAGGATGACAATCTTCATATTTTCGGTTCTATTGCTCAGTGGGTGTACAAAGGTCAGAAACCCTTGGCGTATCTCTGAAATACCGCCATAAATTATCACAGAAGTGATAATGGTTATCATCAACTGATTAACTAAATATGCAAAGTTTTTCCCATGTAAATCAACTTTCTTGGCCAAAGACACCGCAAAGGTTTTCATCAATGAGATATTCGCCCTTCATGGCCTGCCAGATGAGATCATCTCAAATTGTGGACCCCAATTAATATCAAAATTTTGGTCAAATTTCTTGGTCACTTAAAGATTCACCCCTGCAGGGCTTCAGCTTATCATCCTCAATCTGACGGTCAGACTGAAAGGTAAACCAAATATTAGCAACAACTTTAATGCTACATTTTGGATCAGAAAGATGACTGAGTCACCTGGATCAGATTGGCCCATTTCGCCTAAATAACCAAAATCAGTCATCAACAGGGATGACCCCATTCTTTGCAAACCATGAATCAAATCTGGCGTTGGATGGGGGGACAGGTGGCAGAGTGTGCTAGGGGGTGGACGAATTATCCCTCAGAATGTCAGACAACTGGAAGAAGATATGAAGCAACCTGGAGCGTGCCACAACATGGCGAAGTAATATGTGAACCAATGGAGAGCGCCAGACCTGTTGTTCACTCTGGGAGATTGGGTGTTGGTGGCAGCGAAACATTATGTGGTACCAGTAAAGAGCCAGAAGCTTGAAGCAAAGTTTTAGGTTTGTATAAGGTAATTCATATTAGAAACTAGATTGCATTTAAATTATACCTTCCTGATGGGTTAAAGGCCATCCAGTTATCCATGGCTCACAACTTCAGGGATTCGAGGGGCTAGGACCAGAGTAGCCTGGGCTGTTGAGCCCGGAGGATGAGGACAACTGGGAACATGAGGTCAAAAAAAATCCTGAATAAGTGATAGATGAGGGATCAGGGGCATTTCCTCGTGAAGTGGAAAAGGTATCTGATGGAGGAAGTGAACTGGAAAACAGCGTAGGAGTGAGCACACTGTTCAGAGAGAATCCAAGAGTTCTTAAATTCGCAGGGGGGTGATTTGATGGATCCTGCTCAGCTAGATCTGCATATTGACCTTATGTTTATAATTCTGAATTTGGCTGCAAATTTGGAGGTCAAATTTGAAGGGTCATGGCATTTGAAAGATGGATTGAAATGGAAATTGTAGGTAAGGATTTGAGAAAAGTAATGATCTGGTGTATCAGATGACTGGTGTCTAATAATCCTCCAAGTTTTCATAATTTGGGATGTAAGACTTTTGCAAGAAATGGTTTGGACGTCAATCAAAAGGCTAAACTAGTATTTTAAATATTTAACCATCTAAAATTCTTTAAAATGAGGAAATGGCAACTGAAAATACAGTTTTTATTTAACCAAGACAAGCCGACCAGGGGACGGGCATTACAGAGTATGTGTGGGAACAAAAAAAGGGGGAAGCGAAGGTAGATAAAATTGGGCACCCTGGGGGACTCAGGTTACCCCTGTTCCAGCGGGACTTCCAGGTATGGGGTTGGTGCGCTACTCCAAGGGGGTTTCCCCCGCTATGAGCAGGTGTAAAGGAAGGGGTCTGTGTGGAGGAACCAGAGTGGGAACCACGATTCTATGAGCGACTTTTGCCTTGGACTCATATATCCATAGAGCCAGGCTTGGAAGTGCTCCAATAAGTGGACGTGGAACCTGTTGATAACCCCATGAATGGTTGGAACCATGCCCTTGAACGCATTAAGGCAATGGTGTGGATTGTCCATATTGCATTGGGTATCATTAGGGAGCAGAGGATAGATGGGGTTGGTGATTCAATCTGGAGCGCGAGGAGGCTCTTTGAGAGAAAAAATTTGCTCGTTTTGGAGCTTTAGCAGGCGCGCGACTTCCCGCCATATGGCTTTATTTTGGGGGCAGGTTTCTAGGCGGTGGTATAGGAGCCCTCTCCTTCACATACTGGGAAGGTTGAGTGGAGGGAATTGAAGCAGTCCGCAGTCCTATAGGTCCCTCTCAAACAGCATCAGGCGTTGGCTCTTACCCTTGCTTTAGGAGTGGGTGGTGCGTCATTTTCCACACTGCCTTCTGTGTGGTTAAGCCGTAGGGAATGTCCAACATATCTAGGTATTCAATTCGAGAAATGGTTGGGGTCGCAGCAAGCATGTCTCTCTGGGGGTAGTTTTCTGGATTTCTTAATTTGAAGTGGGGGCTGGGTCGTCTCCTTCCCTGCACAGTGCCAGTGTTCTCTATGGTCCACCCCATGCGGCGGATGGCTTGGAGGATGCATTTGAAGTTAGGGGGGTTCCATACGGGCCCATTGCAGTAGGGTGTTTAGCAAGGTATGAAAGTAGTCTGGGTGGGCTATGTGGGTTGATTAATTTGAGCGCCTGCGCGAAGTTAGTCCTCACTTCCCTGGACCAGTGTTGTTGCGGGAGGTCTGGGGCAAGGACTTCCTTTATCCAGGTACCCAGGATGCAGTTGGCGTGGCTCTCAAAATCTATTAGTCCCATGCATCCGCTTGAGCGTGGGCCAAAGAGTGTTTCCATTTGTATGGGAGGATGGGATCTGGGCCACAGCCAGCCCTGGATGAGCACGCGGATTGAGGTTATAAAGGTGGGTGAGAAGGCAATCGCGTGGTCAGGGTACAATAGTATTGGGAGGATGAGTGAGTAAGCAACTGTTACTCTCCCCGTTAGTCCTGGGGATCTTCCTTTGAGGGAGGCGATGCAGTTGGATACCCGTTGTATTAGGTTGCTTTCCATTGTCTCATTGGCATATCCCCCTGTTTCCAGACATATCCTAAGGTGGCGGACAGGAGTATTGGTGGGAGGTGATGTGAAGGGTAAGATGAGTGGGTTTTTCCTTCGTATGGGGTGTGAGGTTCTGGTGTTGTAGCCAGTTGTTAGTGTACTTGCCTAAGAGAATGATTTCTGTTTTCCTTTTGTTTAGTGATGCGTTGCTCACCATGAAATATTCCTCTAGGGTGCATTCCAGCTGTTGGGCATCATTGTTGTTAGCTATAACTGCCACGCAGTCATCCGCAAAGGCCAGTATCTTGACTGTTTGCTGTCCTTGTGCAGTTATGCCCATGAGGCGTGAGTCAGTTACGCGGAGGAGTGGATCGAAACTGAAATTATACAGCAGTGGGCTGAGGGGGTCTCCCTGTTTGAGCCCTCTGTGTGGTGTGGTCTTGTTAGTTAGGAAGCCAGGGCCGCATACAGCCATGATTGCAGATTCTGTAAGGAGAATCGCTCAGTTTATGAATCTGGGTGGGAGTTTGAAAGCGTGTAGGCATTCTTTTAGGTATGGCCAACTAAC
>JAKSZP010006368.1:0-10593 GCA_022478985.1 Massospora cicadina | reverse complement strand
TGGGCCAATTCCGCCAGAGCGCGCGAGATAACCGCCGATGTGGCTTGTGAGTGTCTGGAGGAGAGATGGCGATAGTGGTGGATGGTGTCCTCTTTGAAAGTTGCCCATGTGGAAATGGGGTCCACGCAAAACGGTGCAACAAATGATTTCGCTAAAGTTGCCTCTTCCACCCATGTGGAAAATCCTGGTGACGCGAGCTCGGGGGGGCGGATTTTGCACCAATGTGGGGCCTTTGCAACTGTGATGGGTAAGTGGTATGTTATTGACACCAGTTGGTGGTCGGAGAATTCCATTTTCGTTGTTTTGAAGTGGGAGATGTGGGGTTGGAATTTCTCCGGCATTAGAATAAGGTTGATGTGGGTCATGGACCTTAATTGGCCATTGTGGATGTAGGGACGCATCATGTTTTTGAGCAGTGGGGCATGTCATGGCAGCGCATCCATTAACCCAAGAATGGCTTTTAGAATGCATAGTTCTACGTGACCCTGTGGGGAGTGGGGTGAGGGCGGCCACCAGTCCGTTGGTGAGGTTAGCCAACAGTTCATGTTGCCAACTAGGAAAGAATCAGGGGGGAGCGGGAGGGATTTGACCAACTAGAAAAATTCTAGACGCTCGTGTGCACCATTTGGGGCATAGATTTTGATGATTGTGTGTGCAACGTCAGCCCACGAGAAGGTGACAATGAGCACTTGGCCATTTAGGAATTTTTCTGAGGATGTGAATTTGAAAAAATTATTTTTCTGAATTAGCACCCCACAGTGCTTCGACCAAAAGGATAGGGATGGGAGGAGCATTGTTTTCCAAGCTTCCTCGGAACCTCATGGACAGTGGGACTCCTGTATGGCCAGGATATCCACGGGTAAATTGTGTTGTAAAAAACTCAGTTTCCTGCCCGGGATGGGGAGGCCTTGAGTCTGGCGATATTCAGCATCCCTAGAGTGAAGGTTTCACCCATCGCACCTTAGGTGTGAGGGGGTGGGCCCCCGAGCCCACCAGCCTCTTCAAGGTCCCCACGGGCTTTCACAGCAGCGCAGGTGTTAGCAGCAACGCTATTGGGGGTTTTTGTTAATTTTTGCGGAAAGAGTCGCGTTGGCTTTGGCCTTCACTTTTTGTTTTCCTGACATCGGACAAATTTTTTGTGGTGCAGATAAGTTCAGTGCACCGTTGAGTGGGGCAAAAAAAATTTTCAGTTGGGATGGGTCCCAAGTTGGTTTCAACTAGAGCTTGGGTGCAATGATTGGGTGAGATCAAATCTCCCATCAGATCCTCAGATTGAGTGGTCCGCTCGGCATGGGCCTCCCAATATGATTAGGTGATGGATTCTTGAGTTGCTTCCGCTGCAAAGGTCTCCATGTCCTCCTGGCGTTGTGAGTGTGGGATGGTGGTGGTGGCCTTGGCCGCTTCCTTGGCCATGGCCCTATGGGCCTGCTTGGCCTTCTTCCACTCCTGCGGGGAGATGGGCTTTACCAATAGGTAGCAGCCTTGTGCTCCCCACGGGAAAGCCTCCTTGGTGCTTGCAGTTGGCTCGTAGTGCGCCTCTCCGCTGGCCATGGCTGTTGAGGGGTGCTCTTGGAATGTGACACCCTCCTTGATGGGGCATGCGTGCGCCTTATGGCCATACACATCACAGTGGGTGCAAATGGGGGGCGCGCTGTCCACGGTTACCCGGAATAGGTGGGTAATATGCCCTGCAATGTCAATAAAGGTGGAGTGCGGGATCCAGGGTAGGTCCTTCACGATCTCCTCAGTTGGGGTCAGAACTGCGATGGCTTTGCTGGTGCACAGGTGTGGCATCAGCGTGAAACGTTGCATTTCAAAAGATTGTATTTCGCCATATATAGCGAGACCATCTTTCAGGTGTTGCTCCAAAATGTCACGTTTTACCGGAGTAGGCAAAAAGTCAAACGTGAGGAAATTTTGGTTTGATTTTGTCCATCTGGTGTGTTTGGTTTTGACGACCTGTTGCCCTTTGGGGAGGTCGACCACTTTGTGCACCGCTGCAGCCTCATCTGCTGCTATTTTGCTTTTGAAACCCAGGTCCAGCCAACCATGCGACATGGAGTGAGGTGCAACGTATACTGCAGTTGGGAAAATTTTGTGTACATCATCACAAAATTTTTCCCATAAGGCCGTTTTTTGGATGTCCAGATACACACGGACTCCAAATTCCAATGATGAAAGTGGCTGGGAGTGTGGCGTGTTAATGTACTGGTTGCATTGTGCTTGCCACGCGAGTATCTCCGGGGAAATTGTGACCACCAGTTTTTTGAGATTTTTTTCTATTCTGCCAGATTCTCCAGGGCATTTTCGAACGTTAGAGGCCGCGGGCCTTCCGCCTGCTCCTCTTGCCTTGCTTGCCCAACTGCTTCCAGACATGGGCGCAGACTAATCCCCTATGAGATTATCAAACTAGATTGAGTCTTGAATTGAATAGGTTGCAAAAGTGTTTGCAACGAGAAAGAAGAGTTAAAGAGCAATGATTCTAGTTATAAAGGGGTCCCCTGTAGTGAGCACCTTTTTGTGGGAAACCAGCTGATTTTTGCTTGCTGGTTCTTCACGCCAGCTGGTTTCCACAAAAGTTTTTTTTTAAAAATTAAAGTTAAATATAAAGCGCTAATAAAAATTGGATTTTTATAAATCTATTATAAATACAATAAAAGTGAAAAACGACCCCCCTTGAAATCTGACCATTTAGTATTTTTAGTGTTTCGCAGGCCAAGGGGAATTCAGGGATATGTTCAAAATAGCTTAACCTAGTTTAAATTAGGATTATGAAGGAATAGCATATCACAACTCAGGAACTCACTTCAGAGTAGCAGAACAAAAAAAAGGAATTTTGATTGGCCAAAACGTACCCATGAGGTAGTGTTTTTATGAACTTGAGCCAATCCCTACCCAAGAATTTTCTTGCACCTTGGGGGACCCCCACTAAGCCTATAAAAGGGGGTCCCAGCATAGGTGCATTTTGGGACTTTGGGGTGGTGGGGGGAGTGCCTTCCAATGGTAGCCCCAAAGTCTGGCGTGTGGTCAGAGTAATCCAATCATTTCATTTTATGTTTGGTGCATGTAGAGGTTTTGAACTAGTGTTACCCCAATTAACGGGGTTCCACCAAGAATTGGCCAGGGACTTTTGGCCGATTTCCTTGACTTCATCATTTTTATTATTAGTAAATGAGCTCTTAACAACATTGGAAAATTGCAAATGGCCAACTTTTCCTCTCTTCAGCTGAACTTGACCCAGGACATTATTATTATTCAGCTGTGAGGGCAAATTTCTGACAATCAGTGGAAGTGGCATGGGGGCAGGACTTTTTGAATGGTCAAGCCCAAAGAAGAGGGGAAAAATTTGATGATCAATATCAACATGAGCCAAAAGAAATGCTCAGAATCTGCTGCAATATGAGTATGGGGGGATCTGGTGGGCTATGGCAGGGTGGTATGGTATTATGGTGGCAGTTGCATGAGGAGCAGAAAGGCGCTCAGCCCCAGAGGAAACAGTGAAGACAAGGTTGGGCTAAGTGCCATAAGCCATAAGCCCTGCCATCAGCTGATCATACAAAAGTTGGGGGGAAGATAGGAAAGGAGGGATGAAAATGACACCACCAGAGTTGTGTTGGATGGTAGGTAAGTATGGGTAGTAGGGATGGGAGTGTTTTTGTAAATAAGTTGTGTTGAAGCTGCTGCTGCAGCATCCTTATCCATCTGAAAGCCTGTCAAAATAGCTCTTAAAATGGCAGAAATCAATAAAACCTGCTGGCACAAAGGCAGCGGTGGTGAGCTCAACAATTGCTTTGTCAGCATATGGGAATAACCACCCGTAGTTGATATGGAGGCAAAAGTGAATGTTGGACCATGGAAGGGCAAGAGGGTGAGGGGTGAGACATGTGGATGCGTGCTAGGTGGAGTGCTAAGTCCCATAGGGGGACAAATCGGCCAGAGGAGTTTGGCGGGCTATTTGAGCCTGTTTGTACACATTTTGACAAAGGGTGGAAAATGCTAGGGGGTGGAGCACCGCTGCCCCACACTGGGGTGACAGGTGGCGGATTCATTGACACCAATCAGAAAGCGGATGTGGCCAGTTGGTGGTGGATAAAAAAACTTTTTTAACTTTTTATTGGAATTTGCTTGAAAGTGAGTTTGATCAGAAATAAAAAGTTTTATGTACTGATTACCATTAAACATATAAAATTCTTCTTACATATAATTTTTTATCTACTATAAATTAAGAAATTATGGTAGAAAATTATATTGTCATCTGACTTAATAACTTTACACAATTTCATCAATATGCTATATTGGGTAAGGTGTTAAATGAAGGATGCAAGATTTCAACACAAATGAGATTGCAAGTTAAAGGAAAGCATATAAAATAATTATCTGACAAAGTATTTAATTAGTACAATCCCATAAATTAACAGCGTCATCAAACAATGTTACAAAACCCTATTCATATTTAAATTATCATAGTCAGAGTTGTTAATGGTATATAAGTTACTTTTAAAAAAACTCCATACAAAATATAGCTTATCTGATGTGCTCATCCTAAATTTTAGGTATTTTGCCATCCAAATTTAAAAAGCACAAGAATTTATAAGGTAAGTAAATTTATTAAGTTAAGTATTCCTTTGGTTGCCATTCCTATGCATGGCAGTGGTTTCATATGCGATTATTTTCCTGTGGCTAAAAGAGTGTGGGCTATATTGGCTAATCTGCCTCAAAGTAATGGCTATATCCAATCCAAAATCCTATTTTTATAATTTAACTGTATACATCCAAAATAAATAGCACTGTAATCCCCAATTTATATTTCTGCTTAAAGAGGAAATGTAGATGCCTCTTTTGTTGTGTTAATTAAGAAACCACCAATATCATAAATGTAGCATTTGAGCTTGAAGATTATATTTTTATATTTTTAATATATTGTAATTGGCTCTCAGTTGCAATATATGTAACTGCGGTGGCTAATATTTCTATTGTCTATATAGAAATCCAATTTTTATCATGCAATCTAGTTTGCCTTCAGATAAATCTATTGTTGTAAATTAGCATCCTGCCTTCATAAATAACTCCCTGGATCTCTATAATGAAGTTGTAATTGGGATCAAAGATATATAATACCAACCCTGTTCACCAGGATAAAGTCCTATAAGACACTTTGTGTTTTGCAGACCTTTGGACTATAGCAACCATAACACTTATATGTTATAATACTCAATGAATTCCCCATATACAAGTATTATTTCATCTTGTAATACCCTTATTGTGCATGCAGTAATAGAAAGCTAATTTATTTACTTTATTATAAGATAGAAAATACTAAACCTAAGTGTGGCCATATTGCCACTGCAACATTGGAGCTGATCCTATGGTAGCCATATCCATTCTAGTATGGGACAAAACCCTTCTAACTTGACTACTTTTTAATCATTGTTTACCAGATGAACCAATTGGCAGACTAAAGTTCATACAATTCATAAATAAAAAGGGAACAATAGTAATTAAAATTAAAAGTTCCCTTAACATCATCTTCCAGCTATTCTGGCCATGATGTTAGTTCAGAAAAAAAGATAAGTTTAAACATGGGTACCTAGCTAGGATATCAGAATATTTTCTAACAAATACATTAAATAATATCACCAGACTAAACAACTAAAGTTACTGTTGTAATCCACTGACATTATTTAATGTGGTTGCTAGTAATAAGTTATTGTTTTATATGGATAATTCAAAATTTGATTTAATTTCTTTAAAACAGATTATACTAATTTAAGTTATAAAACCATATACCATAATAAGGCCATGGTAGAACTAAAAGTTTTTGTTTTGAGGTTTATTTGGGTAATATGCACTAGGATGATGCACTCAAGAATGGGGCAGTGAGGAAGATAAGATCATAAGAAGCCTCCAAACCTAACAGGGGTTGGTGAATTACCTATCTTAACATGGTGGAAGGGGATTAGGGGTTGAACAATGCAGCCTAGGTGGCTTTTGTATTATTAAAATACTAGATCAAGAATTAAAATATGGGTGTAAAGGCATCCACAAGTGGGGATCAAGGTTGGTGAAGATAGAGTTTATATTTTCATCTGAGCCTGGATGATAGCCTCCCATATATTTAGAAAAATGGTTCATGGGCTGAAAGCAAATGTGGGCGAACTGGTAAAAGTTAGCAATGTTGGTGTGATAAACTTTTTTGGAAAGTAAAAATTTGATAAAACAACAGCATATTTGAGAGTGGCATCAGAAACTTCACTGAGGTGTTAGATTTAAACTTTTACAGTGGTAGAAAAATCAGAATGGAAAATTGGGGCCTAGTCCCAGTTGCAACTTGATAACATGATTTGCTGCAGCTTCATAGAGTAGTAAACTTTCAGATGAACCATTACAGCCATGGCAAGCTAATAGTCAGTTTAGTAGGAGATCTCATGGGTTTTGGATATAATATTGGGAGAGAGAAAAAAGTGAAGTCAAAATTAGAATTTTTTTCTAATCAATTGGTAAAGCTTTTTTAATGGGCAAACCGTTTCCTGAATGTCACATAGCTTAATCTTCTATATTAGGTAGATCAAGGATAAATAGTTGAACTCTATAGCTCTAGACCATTTTAAATTAGCTTCCAGTGATTCTCATAATGAAGTTGTCTTCGTTTTCCAAGGAGGGCGAAATGTGATCAAAATTGAGGGATTTGATAACATAATCCAATCATAAAAGTAGATTTAAAGGGTATCTTTAACATCTAGAGTACATGTTTGACGTTTAAAAATGAGCCTTGATGCAAACATCAAAGGCCAATCTTTCTTAAATAGGACCATTCATTGCTTGTAACCCACAGACTTTCAAAAAAAGTCCCACACTCCCTTCCTAATTATGCTATAAAAATAAACAGATGAAGGTGTCTTTTCCCATGAAATAATTTCTGGAGTGGATTAAAAGGACAGGAGGAATGAGAAAGGCTAAAGGGAACAAATTGGCCGCCCTCCCTGACATCAGATACGCAGTGGATAAACGCTGGGGCCAATGCCAAGAAGGCCCAGGTTTATCTCCAAAAATTGTGTGATGAGGTCTAGAATGTTACATTAATTTTAGAAAGAAAATCATTATTTACAATTCAAATATAGATGGGTTGTTACATTTGCTTGCCAAACGGGGATTAGACCCATTTACTAGATTTAATATCATGGAAAATAGTAATATGCAGCTGGTTTCAAAAACAAGAGTTCACACATAGTTAAGATATAGAACTACCATGGATGGTAGTAGTGTTCTATTGGCTAAGATTGATTTTAAGCCCCACAAAATTGATCCATGCCATTTCCCAATTTTCCTTAAAATGGTGTGTCTCTGACCAATCTCTCTGTTGTCCATCTCGCTTCCTTTGAATAAAGGCTATTTTCTATATTCAATTATTTTATGATAACTTTTGCTACCCATTAGGGTTGCCTCCTCATGGGGTTTCTGGGTTTTGTTCATGAAATAGAAAGGAGTTGTCACCTTCCTGTAGGCGTTTATATTGATTTTATAGTTTTATTATTTGGAGTTAGAGACACTTTCCTAACATTAGATGACAAGCCTCCTTATTATTATACTTGTAAAAAAATTTATGTGTGAGACTTTCTCATAGTGGTAGTAGAGGGCTTTGATGTTTATCATGGTTCCTATGCTTATGACCATGGCGTTATTGATTGTTTTGGCAGTGGCCCAGCTCCTTATTTCTTTTTTACTGCTTATAGGAGGGTGCCTGCTCCTTCTTCATGTACTTGAGGTTTGTGGAAATTTTAAGGCCATGCTGCATGTGCTCCTATTCCTTCTAATCCTGTAACTAGGTTAATAAAAGCAACACCACGCAACTTCTCTTAGCATTGATCTATTTTGGCAGCTTTCATCCTCTTTTTTGTACTGGATATATATATAGTTTTTGTGAATTAGTCAAGGTTCTGAAAGTTAATGGAAGTTTTGGAACGCTTTCTGGAAATTGAAAACCTTGTTCCCTTCTTACAAAAATTTATTAGGCTCTTTGTGCCCAGTAAATTGAGATGCTTTTGGGGGTCCTATTTATAAAGATATTTTGGTCAGTTCAAGCCTTACTTTGGTTTGGTATCATAAGAACTGCGCCTTCATGAAAAAGCATAAAGAACCAGCTGATGCACCATAGGACATGGTGGGTTCCACTACCATTTCTGAACAGGTGATTGGTTCCCTTCTTGGTAATTTTCTCATTCCACCCAAAGAGGAGTCCAGGAATTTGGATGCAAATTTTTCACTGGTAGAGGCCCCTATCAATGCTGGCCTTGTAAGCCTCAATTTCACTTTGAAAATGGAGGCTTCTTTTGCTTCCATACCTTCCTTCTTGTGGGAACTTGAGGGTTGATGGGGTCTAGCCCCAAATTTTTATTTTTTAGCTTATTTTACAATGTGGGTTTTTCTCATGGTAACCTCTATAAATATCGCTTCTAAAATGTCAGTATCACATGTAAAGTAGGAGGTTTTTCTCTCATCAGTCTTTTGATTTTTGGGAAATTTGAGAGTCAGAAGGGGTCTAGCCCAAATATATTAATTATATGTTTCAGCATTTAGCCGAAATCTTTCACCTGTGCCCACCACTATAAATATCACTCTCAGAAGGCTAATTCTTTGATAAGAAATGGCGGCATTTTCCACTGCCACGTTTTGCTCTTGAGAAACTTGAGGGGTGGAAGGGGTCTAGCCCTGGTCTCTTAATTAAGATTCCATCTGATAAACTTCTCATTCTGGAATCCTATCCCCTGAACAGAGCAAACCCTCAGCGGAAGAAAGTTTTTCCATTTTTGTGATGGATAACGATGCACAGATGGCTATCAAATTGGGTTTGGTACATAAGCAACCCAAAGATGTTGTTTTTAACATTATTTCATGTGTATAAATGAGTTTTTATGGGCTCTTGTGGGGGACTTTCTGGGTCAATTTCTACATATAGGATCACCCCTGAGAATCTTTAGCTGACCCCCTACATGATCCGCTGCACTCAGTAGGTGCAAAAAAATCATATTAAAGAAAAATAGTAATAGGTAGCACTTACAGAAAATTTTGCTGGTATGTCCCATCATTCATATGTGTGGTGTAATATCACACTCCTTTTTTATATAAAATCACATTATAGTAGCATTAGTATTCATGAAGTTGATCCCACCTTGGGTTTGGTGTATTTCAGAAAATTAAACAGATTGATTCCTCCTGAAAATATCAGAATTAGGGGTGTAAGTTATTTGGGCGTGATTGCCAGCTAATCACCTAGCTCAATAACATTTAAATATTATAATCGCCAATTGGTGCTCCCCATTTGGGTGGGTTGAGCTCAATTGAAGTATTGCGTATAATACCCAATAGTTAATGTTATTCAAAGATCAACTTTGGTGACTAAAGATGAGGATGTCAATCATTTAATTAATAATTTTTGGATTGTGGCAGAATCTCAGTTTGACACTAATTCTAATCATCTGACCATTAAGAAATTTTTTGGCAGAGAGATGAGGCTCTTAATATGAGAGTGAGCGAGGATGATTTTGCTGACTATGATTCTGAGTACCAGTGGCTGATGACGAGGATATTTAATAATGTTAATAGTATTAGTTTATATAAGACTGACTTGCAACATATGCAAGGATGAGACAAATTAGTATTTGGGATTTGGGAAGAATGGCTTAGGAGGGAATCAGTTCCATGAAAGGATAACGATTGGATGAGGATCTATCTAGGATTGCTGATGAGACTTTAAATAGGTGCAGTAGCCTAGTATATTAAGTTGTCATTCCCTCCTAAATAACGATCTCACTTTTGACCACCTTTGATTATTGTTAGCAGTAAGAATGGCTAGGTTGGTAAAGGTGGGACTAAAGAACCCTAAGGCAGGCGTGGGGTGATGCGCCTGGAGTGACCAACTCTGCCAGCTCCCATACCTCAGCCCTACAAGAAACCCGCAACAGGAACCTGGCCAACCAGGCACCAACAATGAGGGGCTGATTGCCGTCAGTCATGAGGGTGGTGTAGCGTGGAAGCTATGGACCCCAAGATGGGGATGGTCTTGCCAGTGCACACCCAGAAGGGGATGGAGATTGGTCATGATAGAGAAGGAAAAGGGGTTGGGACACCCAGGAAGAGAGCTGAGGACCACTGATGCACTCCCATGATGAGCAATAGCGCTAAGGCGAAGTTGTTGGTCTGCTGGGTTAATGGTTTAGACGTAAGCTGTAGGGGTTGGTACGCCTATGAAGGTAAAACAGCAAGGGTCAAACAGTCTTCATACTGTTTAAACCGTCACACTGGCGGAGCCCTGATGTAGCAGATTGCAAAATTAACAACATTAATGCTCACTACATGGCTCCGCTAATGTGCTGCTCAAATAGTTGAAGGACTGGTTAAGAGGTGGTGAGAGCCACCAGTTTGGACTGGCGCCTCTTGGAGGATGGGCGCTGGGGGGTTCTTGACCCACTGCAAAGATGGGATGCACTGGAGGAATATCATCTGGTTAAGTGGGAAAAATGCCAGAAAACTAACCAGATGGATTCCTCGCAATATTATCAGAATTAGGGGTGTCAGTTAGTTGGGTGTGATTGCTGG
>JAKSZP010006367.1:0-10648 GCA_022478985.1 Massospora cicadina | reverse complement strand
CCAATATTATATATATTGACATGATATATGTCCTATGGCTGGGGGTATGTTCAAGTATGAGATCTAGCGTGATGAGCTTAAGTTATTATGGGTGTGTATTGTTTTTGCATAGGTTGCCAATAAAATCAACTAAAGTTAATTTAAATTATTATAGATGCCAATCAGTAATTTTTTATATATTGATCAATTAAATCAACTAGATATAAAATAATTATTGTAAGTGATCAGTAAATTTATAATAGAGTGACCAATTAAATCAACTAGATCTAAAATGAATTATTGTAGAGGGCAATCAGTAAATTTACTATAGATTGACCAATTAAATCAACCAAATAAATAAAATGAGGTAATATAGATAGATATCTGAATCTCACCTACCTTTATAACCTCAATCCGCGCGCTTATCCAGGGCTGGCTGTGGCCTGGCTCTCACCCTCCTATATGGATGGAAACACTATTTGGCTCACGCTCAAGTGGAGGCATGGGACTAATAGATTTTGAAACCTATGCCAATCACATCCTAGGTACATGGATAAAGGAAATCCTTGCTCCAGACCTCCCGCAACAACATTGGTCCAGAGCAGCAAGGACTAACTTTGCACAGGCGCTCAAATTAACCAACCCACATAGTTCACCCAGACTACTTTCATACCTTGCCAAGCACCCTACTGCAATGGGTCCGCATGGAACCTCCCCTCATTTCAAACATATCCTCCAAACTATCCGCCATATGGTATGGACCATAGAGAACATGGGTACTATACAGGGAAGGGGAAGACCCAGCCCCCAATTCAAATTAAGAAACCCAGAAAACCACCCCCAGAGGGATATGCTCGCAACAACCCCAAGCATAGCTAGGATAGAATACCTAGATATGCTGGACATTCCCTATGATTTAACCACACAGAAAGCAATGTGGAAAATGACACACCACCCACTTCTACAGCCAAGGATAAGAGCAAACGTCTGGCGCTGTTTGAGAAGGACCTATAGGATGGTGGACCGCTCTAACTCCCTCCACAAAACATGTGCAGTATGTGGAGGGGAGGTGTGATGGTTGAGCTCTATCCTCAGCATCACTTTGCCCTGATCTTTGGTAAGACAGGGCAGGCTGTGTCTGGATGTATGGAGGAGGAGGGGAGTTGGTCCTGGCAGGGACGCCTAAGGGGCAGGAGCTTGAAGGAGGCCAAGGAGCAAGAGGGCGTCCAAGTCGAGGAAAACGAGAATCAAGTAAAAGGGGTAGTTTCGAGATTCAATTTGGATTCAAATCAAGAATGGAATGGAATGGGTGCTTGGAAGTTTCGCGGTTCATTTGGAATTCGAAATGGAACTGGTGCAGAACTGTTGAGGATCAGATCTGGTACAGAACCATTGAGTGAGGATTCCGCAATCCTGCAAGGTTTACACCAAGCATCAGTCAGATTAGCACCATAAGCTTGTGTTATATTTTATATTAGCTTGTAGCATGTATATAGGGAAGGAACTGGGAGCTGGAGGCTTCTCAGTTCTGTTTTCTATCGACCTGGCCAATATTAAATAAAAGAACTTAAAATTCATATATTTATACTTTGAGCTTATTTTTAAATATTGCCTAACTGCAGCCATTTTGGCTTGAATCAACAATAATTGGACTTAGAGAGTGAGCTTGGGAAAGCTATTGCCTCCCCTTTATACCTTGTCTTGGAGTCAAGGCATGTTGCTGGGGTTAAGTATCCTTTGCAACTGTCTTCCAGGGGGTGCTTGTCCAGTCTTGTAGCGCACGCACAAGGAGAGTAGTGCATCAGGAGCCCTGTCAGCCTTATGGTCTGCAACATGATTCTGTTGCCTAACTCATTTGTGGCTAGGTCAAGCCAGCTGGCTTCAGTGTTACATTAAACAGAACTCATTTACTTTCCTGTCGTTGTGTAAGCAAAAGAGGTGCCAGAAGAAGTGGTGTTTCCAAAGTGGCATAACCATACTGCACACCTTTGATGGTGATATTCTCCACCACCTTTTGCTTCAAGAATTATACCGGGTTTTAGAGTGGCAACTCCTGAATGGTGGAAGTGTAGCCTGGGAAGAAGACAAAGGAAGAATTCCCACGGTTTTGAAATTGGAAGACTTGGAACTGATTCACCAGACGTTTGCTGGCTGGTTCAGTGCTCAGGGACGTTTGACAAAGGCAGCGGGTGGGGAGGGATTCAAATGGTTTTGCACAAGTCAGGTTCTGCTGGCATCAGTAAAGAAGTCCAACTGGGTGAGAACTGAAAAACGGTCGGGGTTCCCCTTAAAAAAGTGGAGGAATGTCTGGTTTGGGAAAGTCGTGCAGAATTGGGATGAGATGCAGGATTCGGCCTGGGGGCTTTACTGCAGTGTGGTCAAGGGGAATTGTGGAGGAGACCAGATTTTCCCGGAAAAGGGGAGCAGAAAAGGGGCCCCTGAGTCCCTTCAGTTTTCGCATGTTTCCCCAAAAATTTAAAAGATGATTTATTATTGGCAAAAAAGTGGAAATAAAAGTAACGTTGGGGGAAGAGGGGGGGTTTAGCCTTGGGTAGAACACGGGTTGAGTTTGGTACGGGCCCTCGGGAAGTTGTGCGACCTCCGGGGGGATTTTGAGGAAAAGGGGTGGTGGGGGGCAGGTTCCAAGCCCAAAGGGGTTCTAAGGGGGGTTTAGCTATGGGGGGGAAGGGGAAGAAAAATGGGAACCTGGAGGGATGGGGGAGGGGGGGAGAAAAGGGACCCCATTGAGTTCCCCTCGGGAACCTGAGGTTTTCCAAATAAAAAGGCTCCTTATAATTTTCCCAAAAAAACCGGTGAATCGGGTACCTCAAAATAAACTGCTTATTCATCTTATCCTTATCTGATTTTGCCTATCAGTGTCCCTTTTAAAATAAGGGGGATTGGTGTTTCAGCCTTGATTGATACTGGAGGGGGAAAATTAAGGGAGGAAAGGGGAAGAAAGGGATTGAAAATTACAAAAGGGATAAAAGGGAAAGGGGCAGAACCCCCAAAAAGGGGGTAGGGGAAAAGGCCAAGGTCCTGTTGAGGAACCGGGGGTTTCAGGGGGGAGTTTCCCGGCCCCCGTAAATTTTGGGGTTCGGGGGATGGGGGATGGGGGGCCCCAAAGGCCCCAACAGGTTTGATAAAGGGGGGGGTTCTTGTCGCCTGGGGCCCAGGGGGCCTTTTAAAGGGGCCGGTTTCCAGCCCCAATTAAAGGAAAACCCGGGGGAATCCCCGGGGCACCCGGAAGGATTCCAAAGGAAACCGGGTTTTCCGGGGGGGTTTTTGAGCCTGGGGGTGAGGGCCCCCTTTTCCCTCGGGGGATTTGCTTTTGGTTTCAGTTTAAGGAAGGCCCCGATTTGGGCCGGGCTGCCCCATTATCCTTGAATCCCCGGGCCCGAGAGGCAGGGGGGTTATGTCCAGAAGATGGGATATGGGTTTGATTGTCCCCTTCCCAAGTCCCCGGTGGTTTCGCCAGTCCGGGGTTCCCAAGCGGGGGAGTTACACCCCGTTTAATTTCCGACCCCAATGGGGGAAGGAAACCTGACCCCTACCCAAATACCATGGAGAACTTTCTCCCATGACCTGAAGGTGTTCCCCAAAATTGGGTTTTGGTTTTGGACGCTTTCAAATTCCTGTTCGCCCTGAGAACCACCCGGTTTTTAAATTCAAATGTCATCGGGGCGGGGGTACGGGGTTTTTTTTCACGAATGTCCCCGAGTTTTAAAAGGAAGATTGATAAAATGTATTGGGGGGACTTAGTGGGTAAGTGTTGTGTTGCCTATATGGATAATTTTTCCGGGTTTTTCCAAATCGGTAAGGACCATGGGGGGGATGGGAAGTGTTTGGGGGGGTTTAGGAAGGGGGTTTTTTTAAAGTTAACCCCAAGGGGAGTTAAATTGGAACCTTTTTTCCCCTGGGGAACGGGCCCTAAAGAAGGGAAGGACTGCCCTGATAAGTTGGGGGGTGGGGGAAAATGGAAGGCCCCTGGGAAAAGACTAAAGGGGGAAAGGGCTTCTTGGGGGGGTTTTTTTGGCGGGGGTTTTTCGGGGATCGGGGCCCAAATCTGTCCCGTTGACAAGACGGGAAGGGAAATCCCGTTTTTTGGGGGAGGCTGAGGAGAGGGTTTTCAGAAAGGGAAGAGGGAAGGTTTTGCGCTTCCAGTTCGGGCACCCCCCTGACCCAAACAAACCATTCGTGGTAGATACTGACGCGTAAAATTTTGTTTTAGAGCTGTGTTGTTGCGGGAGGTAAAGATGGGGGAACATCCTGGTTTTTTTTAGTCAGAAAAATGGACCAGCCAAAACCAACTATCCAAAAAGATAAGGGAAATTTAAAAAAGTTCAGCCTTGGGGGAGAACACCAGTTTCCAGGCACATTTGTCATCCCAACAAACCCTCAACCTTTTGAATACTATAAGTTCCTTTCCTGATAACAAATTGGACCAGAGTTGGGTTTAATATGACCTTGGGGTTGAATACAAGCCGGGGAAAAAAAAATATCTTCCAAAATTTTTTTGGGCCTGATTTTGGACTGGGGTTTTTTGATGAGGAGTTGAGGGAAATTCAACACAGCCACATGTTCCCCAAAAACTTTTTGGGGAAATGATCGGGTTGGGAGACGGGAAAGGCAGGAAGAATCCCGGGCTGGGAGAAAAAAGGGGTTTGGGGCCCAAAGGATAAAAAAACAGGGGAAAGGGGAGGGAAAAGGGGCATGGGGATTCTGGTTTTGGGGGGGTACATATGCCAAGGGAAGGATTTGGGTCCTTTAAGAGTCTGCAACAAGAGGTAATGGCAGCTAATCACGACCATCCTCTGGCAGGTCATCCTGGTCAAGAGAAGATGTTAGATCTTGTTCTGCTGTCACTATTTGTGGAGAGGTGGGTGAGGCGGTGTGGAAGTATGTTTCGCATTGTGTGGTTTGTGCCAGGGCAAAGGCCCAACGGGTGGCATCCTGGGGAAATTGAAGCCGCTTCAAATTAGAGACCATGGTCCTCAGTGAGTGTGGATTTCATCACAGGATTGCCCAAGTCACAGGGGATGGATGCCTTGATGGTGGTGGTGGATCGCCTGACTAAATATGCAGAGTTTTTCCCTTGTTGGTCAACCATTTCTGCAAAAGTGGCAGGACAGATTTTGTAATGAGATTTTCTTCAGACATGGGGTGCCTGAAGAGATTGTGTCAGATCGGGGTCCACAATTTACATCTAAATTTTGGCTCCACATGTTGGGAAATCTAAAGATCAAGGCTTGCCATTTGTCAGCATATCATCCTCAGTCAGACGGCCAAACTGAGAGAGTAAATCAGATATTGGAGCAGTATTTGAGGTGCTATGTCTCAGGGCGGCAGGATGACTGGGTATATTGGGTGAAGCTGGCTCAATTTGCTTATAATAATCATAAGCATTCATCCACGGGTATGACCCCATTTTTCGCAAATCACGGCCAACACCTAGAGGGTATGGGGCCTAGGGAGCAAGGGCGGAATCCAGCGGCAGATGTACTCGCGAGACACCGTGACACCCTGGAGCTCCTGAAGAAGAATTTGGTGGTGGCAGTCATGGCTCAGAAGAGGAAGGCAGACCGGCATAGATCTGAAGGTAGAGCTTTCAGAGGTGATTGGGTCTTGGTGAATGCTCGGAACTACGCCTTGCCTGTAAGGAGCCAGAAATTGGGGCCAGTGGCGTTGGGCCCATATCAGGTAGTGAGGGCGGTGAACGAGGTGGAATTTGAGCTGAAGCTCCCAGAAGGGTCAAGAGCTCATCCAGTGTTGCACGTATCGCAGCTCAAGCCATCTCTCTCTCTCTCTCTCTCTCTCCTCTCTCTCTCTCTCTCTCTCTCCTCTCCTCTCTCTCTCTCTCTCTCTCTCTCTCTCTCTCTCTCTCTCTCTCTCTCTCTCTCTCTCTCTCTCTCTCTCTCTCTCTCTCTCTCTCTCTCTCTCTCTCTCTCTCTCTCTCTCTCTCTCTCTCTCTCTCTCTCTCTCTCTCTCTCTCTCTCTCTCTCTCTCTCTCTCTCTCTCTCTCTCTCTCTCTCTCTCTCTCTCTCTCTCTCTCTCTCTCTCTCTCTCTCTCTTCTCTCTCTCTCTCTCTCTCTCTCTCTCTCTCTCTCTTTAACAGCCACCTCCTTTATTTCCAGCTGGAGGAGGAGCCAAAGAGTATGAAGTTGAGGAGATTCTTGACACCAAAGTGGTGAGAGAACGTCGTTCATTCTTGGTACGTTGGGTGGGTCATCCTATTGAGGAGTCCACATGGCAGTCAGCTAGGGATTGTGCCCGATGTCCTGAGAAAATCCAAGAGTTCTTCCTGTCTAGGGGGTGATGTGATGGTTGAGGTCTATCCTCAGCATCACATTGCCCTGATCTTTGGTAAGACAGGGCAGGCTGTGTCTGGATGTATGGAGGAGGAGGGGAGTTGGTCCTGGCAGGGACGCCTAAGGGGCAGGAGCTTGAAGGAGGCCAAGGAGCAAGATGGGCGTCCAAGTTGAGGAAAAACGAGAATCAAGTAAAAGGGGTAGTTTCGAGATTCAATTTGGATTCAAATCAAGAATGGAATGGAATGGGTGCTTGGAAGTTTCGCGGTTCGTTTGGAATTTGAAATGGAACTGGTGCGGAACTGTTGAGGATCAGATCTGGCACAGAACCATTGAGTGAGGATTCCGCGATCCTGCTGTAAGGTTTACACCAAGCATCAGTCAGATTAGCACCATAAGCTTGTGTTATATTTTATATTAGCTTGT
This sequence comes from Massospora cicadina, assembly GCA_022478985.1. Lineage (NCBI taxonomy): Eukaryota > Fungi > Entomophthoromycota > Entomophthoromycetes > Entomophthorales > Entomophthoraceae > Massospora > Massospora cicadina. The sequence goes on along the minus strand of JAKSZP010006367.1, from coordinate 3,935 downwards.
AGCATGTGTATATAGGGAAGGAACTGGGAGCTGGAGGCTTCTCAGTTCTGTTTTCTATCGACCTGGCCAATATTAAATAAAAGAACTTAAAATTCATATATTTATACTTTGAGCTTATTTTTAAATATTGCCTAACTGCAGCCATTTTTGGCTTGAATCAACAATAATTGGACTTAGAGAGTGAGCTTGGGAAAGCTATTGCCTCCCTTTATACCTTGTCTTGGAGTCAAGGCATGTTGCTGGGGTTAAGTATCCTTGCAACTGTCTTCCAGGGGGTGCTTGTCCAGTCTTGTAGCGCGCGCACAAGGAGAGTAGTATCAGGAGCCCTGTCAGCCCTATGGTCTGTAACATGGATTCTGTTGCCCAACTCATTTGTGGCTCATTGGAAGGAGCCAGTGCGTTACAGGAGGGATCCCTACATCACCGCCTAGAAATATGCCCCCCAACCAAAGCTATATAGCAGGAAGTCGCACGCCTGTTCAAGGTTCAAAACGAACAGGAATTATCAATATCAAAGAGCATCTTTGCACTCCAGATTGAGTCACCAATCCCATCTACCCTTTGCTCCCTAATAACACCCATTGCAATGTGGACAATACACACAATTGCATTAGATGCGTTCAAGGGCATGGTCCCAACCATTCATGGGATTATTAACAGATTCCATGTCCACTTACTAGAGCACTTCCAAGCCTGGCTCTATGGATATATGAGACCAAGTCAAAAAGCGCTCATAGAATCATGGTTCCCACTCTGGTTCCTCCACACAGATCCTTTCCTTCACACCTGCTCCATAGCAGGAGAAACCCCCTCAGAGTAGCGCACCAACCCCCCCATACCTGGCAGTCCCACTGGCAACAGGGGTAACTTGAGTACCCTGGGGTCCCAATTTTTTTATTTGTTAGTTATTCTCTTAGTTTCACATATATTTGGTAATGTCCATCCCCTGGTCAGCTTACCTCAGTTTAATAAAATAGATAGATATCTGAAAGTTTATCATATAATTGAGTGATAAAATAAACTAAATAGTAAAAACTAAATAAGTAAAAACTACCAACCTTATACCTGAAACATTGGACTAATCAAGTCAACTGAACAAATGTATATATATTTTATAGAATATTTGTGTCAGGTTTATCTGAGATTGGTAAATAGTCTAGGAGTAGGTGTTAAAATAAACATACATTTATAATGATTTAATTATAAGATGATTTCCTAAACCACCACAACTAAAATTTTACCTAATTTTATAAAGTTAATAAATTTGAATCTATCTACCAGCTACTTGCCTGCTGTCATACACAGTTTTAGTTAGGCTAATCCAACCATCACTTAATTTAATCTAACCATCTCAGGTATTAAATTTTTAAAAGTTAAATGACAAAACACAATGATAGTATCCTATCATAACAGTAGATAAAATGATAAGAAAGTTTCTAACATTCAGCTATAAGGCATATATCATGCGCTTAAGTTTTTTTACTATAAGGTAAAACTTGAATCATTTTTTTAATAACTAACATTCAATACCCATGCTTTGCTACAGTGTCTAGAAAATTAAGGTGATTTGCAATGATTGGTTTATATTTTATATTTTATAGTAGAATACCTATGCTTTGCTATGGTGTTTATAAATTACCAGATAATTATACATTATTTTAGCTTTTATATTGGTAAATAGCTATCAATAAGTTCAGAAATCATTAAACCTATTAAAAATTTCAACCTCCAACCACTTAGCTAAAATCAATTAAGCCTACCAAATTAACTAACCCATTAAGCACTTACCTGAAACTATTGAGCCTTTCAAATCAACCAAAAAATAAATCACCACTCAACAAAAACCAATTGTTGAACCTACAAAACAGCCAAAAACTACCAACCCCTTATCAAAACCTATAAAAAAATTGAATTAAATGAATATGAAATACCCATCCAAATGGCTATATAATTACCATTAGAAATATATGTTCTAGACCTATATAGAACTTATATTTAAATTTATATGATTAAATTAAATAATTACATATTTGTATTCCATTTCCAAACTTTATAGAATACTTGTGCCAAGTTTGGTGATTTTTGGGTATTTGCTTGAGATAATGCATCTACTTAAAGGAATTAACAGATTGATACTTTTGTAAATAAAATTTTAGTCTAATTCTTGTTGATACCCCGTTTAACACAGATTTGTCTGTGGGCTTAGTTAATCTGATAATCTTATATTTTTTAACTGACTTTGAAAAAGAATTTATCAATTTGACCTGTATATATGTTTTTCTTCTATGTTTGTTTGCGCATAACTCTGAAAATATTGGACCAAATTGGACAGATCATCTTCTTCAAAAATAGAGGATGCTCCAACTTAGGTCCCATTATACTTTTGTAATTATTGGTCAAATATCTGACCATTAGTTTAGTAAGTATATAAAAATGGGCTCAAAAGTGATGGATACTTGTGGGACTAATACAACTCTGGATAAAAATTCTGATATTGATAAAGCAGTAGCTTCAAATCAACTTTTTATTTATACTAATACCTCATCTAGCATAATCAAACCTTTTCTCTCTTGCATACCTCACTTTTTAAATCAAAAAGTGAACTGAACAAGAATTGATAGAGCAACCAACTGTCAGTGTGCGCTGCAATTATAGAGAAGTGAACCATGGCCAACCACCCAAGTGTAGTGAAGTCAATCCGCCCATCTGTGCGCAGCACATAGAAATGGACAACTTGCCTGTGCCAATATTAATTAACAATAATAATATGAAGGATGCTATGATGGACGTACCATCTAATGAACTTCCCGCTGGCCCAAGCCCCCACATGACTAGAAATGGGGAAGGGCAATTTAACACGTGTACATCAAGTAACAATCTGGAGACACAAATGATAATAAAAATGTGTGAAAACGTCAATGGGACATGGGGCCCCTGTGACTAGCACGGATAATGGGGTTGACTCCCTAGGATCAGTGACTGCCAACAACCAGATGACAAGAGAAACCTTCAGGGAGTGAGGCCCAATGCCGAGAACAGCAGTGTCAGGAATATTCCCCATTGAACCTCAATCAGTAGAGGGGATTGGGGCCTTGCAGGGTGAAAAATTTTTTGTGAAAAAAACAAAAAACCTGGATGAAGTATTGGTAGGATCTGAAACCAGCTCAGATTTGATTGACAAAAATCAGCATCTCAAACCAACAGAGCAAAGCTATAAAAAGTTTTCTACTGACATGGAAATCTTACCAAATCTGCTCAGGGTATATGAGTGAAAAAGAAGATGGGCACCAATTCTGAAAAGGCCCAGTTGGGGGGCAAACAGTCCCCAACCAAAATCAATTTGGCAAAATGAGAAAACCATTGGGCATGATCCCCAATACACCATCAGGCACAATCCCCAATGAATTCATGTTGACAGGGGGCTCTAGCTCAACCATGAATCAATGGCTGATCCCAAAGAGCCAATTGCCAAACCAATACAATCCATCAGGGACCAACCCCAATAGAGGTGAAACTTTATTGGGGACTGAATCTGAGGGATTGGACAATTGAGAAAATTTAGCAAAAAAACTGAAAGTACTACTGAAAGGAGCTGAAACACTGACAGCAGTCAAGTTGGCATCCAGGGCCCCGATAAAATACACCCCAATCCAGTCAGACATGTTGGCATGCTGAGGCATGTCTGCCCATGAGGTCAAACAATGGGAGGCCTTCCAGTTCCCATAAACTATGGTGACTCAGTGAGTCTCCAAAGGTATCAAACCAGCTATTGCAGCTATGTGGTGAGACCAAAAATTTTCTGCTGGAGTGGCCAAACGCTGTCTTGACACCCAAATCTTGATCAACATGGTGGTACTATTCAAAGCGTCACAAGTTTGGACCAAAGATGCCCTGGAATGGATGAAAATCCCCATGAAAAACAAGGTGATTGAGGC